>JAAAKG020137157.1:1609-35588 GCA_010014905.2 Druon quercuslanigerum
AAATTTCAACCAAAGGACTTAATTTTGAACTCCTAGTTCGACAAAAGACGTTTCAGAAAGTGGTGAGCCTTTTTTTTAATCAATGAATTCAAATGTTTGAATTTCTTCTTTTCTCTGAATTTCTTCTCTAAAATAAATTAAATTTATTAAAATTAAAAATTTTAAAGTAGTTCAATTTTCAACCAAATAGTAGAATTTTCAAACCAATAAGACACATTTTTAGAAGGCAGTAAAATTTCCGAACGAAAAGTTTATTTTCAATCAAAAAGTTCAATTTTCTACCGAAAAAATAAGATTTTTCAATAAAGCGCATGACTTCTCAACAAATTAGTTGAATTTTCTACTAAAAAACAACAAATTTCAACCAAAGGACTTAATTTTGAACTCCTAGTTCGACAAAAGACGTTTCAGAAAGTGGTGAGCCTTTTTTTTTTAATCAATGAATTCAAATGGTTGAATTTTCAATCAAAAAATACTTTCTATTCAGATGTGAGCTTTCAAGCTGAAAAGTCGAGTGTTTTAAAAAATCGTTGACTTAGAAACCCGAAAAAAATAATTTTCTGCTAAAAGTTAATTTTCAACCAAGAAATATAAACTGTAAACCAAATAGAAGAATTTAAAAAAATGCAACCAAGTTATTAAACTTTAAAGCCAAATAGATGATTTTTTAACAAAATTGTTAAAGAAATTAAATTAAATTCATTAAAATAATATTATAATAATTAAATTTTTAAAAATAGTTAAATTTTCAACCAAATAGTAGAATTTTCAAGCCAACAAGACACATTTTATAGAAGGCAGATAAATTTTCCCAACGAAAAGTTTATTTTCAACCAAGAAGTTCACTTTTCTACCAAAAAAGACGATTTTTCAATAAAATGCATGAATTCTGAACCAATTAGTTGAATTTTCTACTAAAAAAACGACAAATTTCAACCAAAGAGCTTAATTTTGAACTAAAAAAGATAAAATTTTACTTAAATAGTTTAATTTTTAACCAAAAAAGATCAATTTCCAACCAAAAATAGAAGAGTTAAATTTTTAGATTAAAAAATTAATTTTCTAAAAAAAAAATTTCAACCAAAGTGATGAATTTTTAATTATAATAATGAATCTTCATCTGGAATAGGTAATTTTCAAACCAATATGATGAAATATTAACAAAAGAATTTGAATTCCAACCAAATAGTTTTTTTTTAAACAAAAAGATGAATTTTGAACTAAAATTATTAATATTTAACGGGACTTTTTGAATTTTCAACCAAAAAGATCAATTTTCAAATTAAAAGATTTATTTTTAACCAAATAGTTTAATTTTAAACTATAAAATATAAAGTTTCAACCACATAGTTTAATTTTGAACTAAAAAGATCAATTTCGAACCAAAAATGGAATACTTAATATTTTTAAAGAAAAAGACTAACTTTAAAACAAGAAGATTATTTTCTAAAAAGAACGACGATCTTTCAATAAAATACATAAAATTTCAACGAAATAGTTTAATTTTGAACTAAAAAAGGTAAATTCTCAACCCAATAGTTGCATTTTTTAAATAAAAAATATGAATTTTCCATCAAATGATTTAATTTTTCACTGAAAAAGAACAGAAATGAAACAGTTAAATTTTCAGTTAAAAAAATTAAGTTTCTACTAAAAAAAAATTGTTTAACCAAAGTGACGAATTTTCAACTATAATGATGAGTCCTCAACTGGAATAGATGAATTTGAAAACAAGATGAATTTTTGAGAAAAAAAGATTTAAAATTTAAACCAAAAGTAGTTTTACTTTGAACAACAAAGAATAATTTTTATCTAAGATTATGAATATTTAACTGGAATACATTAATTTTCAATCAAAAAGATCATTTTTTAAACAAGAAAATTATATTTTTACGAAAAAATAAGATTTTTCAACAAATCTCGTAAATTCTTAACCAAATAGTTGTATTATCTACTAAAAAGTCTAATTTGTAACCAAATAATTTAATTTTGATTAAAAAAATATCATTTTTCAACCAAAATTGAAATATTAAATTTTCAGTTAAAAAATTAATTTTCAATTTCAATGATGAAGCTGCAACCGAAATATTTGAATTGCCAGTTGAATATTCAAAATGAAAAATTGAATTTTTAACAAAAACGTTCATTTTCAAAGTTTAAAAGTTAAACGAATTTTTTAGAAGACAGTTCAATTTTCAATAAAAAAGTTTATTTTCTACCAAGAAAGATGGATTTTCAACTAAATAATTAAATAAAAGACTAAGAGTACAATAACACTTTTTAAGACAATTTTCTAGGACAAATTTTTTTTTATTTTAATTTTTAATCCGAAAAATTGAATTTTTAACAAAAGCCTTCATTCTTTAACGAAACAAATGACTTTATTACCAAAAAGGATATTTTATAACAAAACAATCATTTCTTAACAAAATAGTTGAATTTTCTATTTAAAAAATCATTATTTTTAGAAGATAGTTAAATTAACCACAAAAAAGTTCATTCTAAACCAAGCAAGATTAATTTTAAATCTAAAAGGACAAATTTGGATAAATTCTAAAACAAAAATTTTTTAAACAAAATAAATTAATTTCCAACTAAAAATAGTTGGTCTATTAATTGAGTTCGCATTAAGTGAAAAAACGATAAAAAGGATAAATTTCTTGAGAACGGGGAAAAATAAAAGTCGAAAAAAGATTTTATGATTTTTTGAAAATTACGTATGTTCAATTTTTTTCTAGAGTCTATTGAAGATGTAGAAGACGAGTCGAAGGAAGATATTTCAGTACCCAAAATTTCGAGGAAAGAACTTTACGAAATACTACACAAAAGTCAATTTTTTCAGTGAGCGTCTTTTACTTTTATTTACAAATTATTCTAAATAAATATATTTATCATTTCGTTTTTACATAGAAGAAAAATCCATTTTTTAATGTTGCTTAAATTTATAATTGTATAATATTGATATTAAAATTATTTTATTTTGTAAATAATTATTATTGTTAATTTTAAAAATTTTTAATCAATTTTTATATTTTATTTTGTAAATAAATATTATTTTAATTTAGGGATATCTTCTCTGCTCACGTGGCCCCTTTAAAATTTGAATTTGGTCACGTTTGTGAAAATCCAACAGAATGGGAGCAACGTTTCGAACAGAAGGACTTCAAAAAGAATCGTCACCAAGGCAAAGTATGTTTTTGCAATTAAGAAATTATTAGTATTCTTTAATATTAAGGTCTAATTTTTAAATTTTTTTTAATTTCTCTGTTTTATAGGTCTTATGGGGTAATGTCAATGGAAATTATGGAGAACACTATTGGGATCTGGCATCCGGAAGATAATATTAATTTAAAAAAAGTATTATAATACAGTAAGATAAATAAATTGTTTATATTGATTTGATAAAAAAATAGGTATAAATATTTTTATTATTCCTGTTTTTTCTAGTAGTTTTAAGTTCTATTTTCCGAAATTATCATGTTTGCATTTGAACACAAATTTATCAGAAAATTAAAAACATTAAAGAATCAGATTTTTTCTTTTATTTAAAATAAACTTTTTAGACTTTTTAGACTTTTTAGACTTTAAACATAAAAGAATTTTTTATAAATAAATTAAAAAGTATCTTAAAAATTTTTAACTCTAATAGTTAAGTTTTTGACAAAAAATCTTATTTTTAACCAAGAATATTAATTTCCACCGAAAAGACTAATTTAAAATACAGAATATGAATTTTTAAAAATTGCGTATATTAAAAAATAACAAAAAAATCATTTTCAACCATGAAAAAAAAGTTTTAAAAAAAAGTTACATTTTCCAAAAAAGTGATGAATTTGAACTAAAACAATGAATCTTCAACTATAGTAATTTAATTTTTAACCTAGATAATTAATTTCTACCAAAAAGAGAGCCTTTTTCAACTAAAATGATAAGTCTTTATCAGGAATAGTTGAATTTTCAAAAGAAAATTAATATTTAACCGAAGAGATAAATTTTCAACTAAAATGATGAATCTTTAACTAAAATATTGGAATTTCAACAAAAAAAAAAAATTTCAACCTAGATGATTAATTTCTATCAAAAAAGAGTATTTTTAAACTAAAATTGTGAATCTTTAACTGGAATACGTGAATTTTTAATACAAATTTTTATTTTCGACCAAGAAGATTAATTTCTACAAAAAAAGTTATATTCTCAGTTAAAAAAATAATGATTTTAAACAAAAAAAAACTAATTTAAAAAATAATAGTTACATTTTTCAAAAGTGATGCACTTTCAACTAAATATATTAATTTTTAAACAAGAAAATTCATTTCTGCCAAAAAATACGAATTATAAAAAAAAGATGAATATTGAAATAAATAAGATTATTTGTCAACCATAAAATGAATAGTTAAATTTTCAGGTAAAAAACATATTCAAATAGAGAGATGAATTTTTAACTAAAATGATTTAATAATCTGTTCAAATAGTTACATTTTTAACTTAAAAAAAAAAATAATTTTCAACTAAAAAATACTAATTTTTCAAAAAAAATAGTTAAATTTTCAAACAAAGTGAAACAAAAGTCAAAAAATTAATGTTCAACTAAAGAGATGAATTTTAAACTAAAATAATGTAATTTTAAATTAGAACAGTGAAATTTTCAGTCTAAAAAAAATGTCAACAAAAAAAACTAATTTAAAAAAAATGGATTTTATTTAAACCGAAAAGATGAAGTTTCAACGAAAATTATGCATCTTGAATAAACTAATTTGAATTTTTAACCAAGAAGATTAATTTCTACTAAAAAAGAAGAATTTTCAACAAAATACAAAGAATTTTCTATTAAAAAAAGATAACTTGCAAAACAAAAAATGAATAGTTAAATTTTCAGTTAAAACGAACAGATGTTGAACCGAAAATAATATTTTTTTTAATTCAAGTGATGTAACATTCAATAGGAATAGTATTTACAGTTAAAAAATAAAAGTTGCCAACCACAAAGAGAAAGTTTCAACCAAGAATTTGAATTGAAAGAAAAAAAAACGAAATTTTAATTATTAAAGATTTTTTTAAACTAAAAATTGAATAGTAGTTATATTTTAGGTAAAAAAATAATTTTTAAGAAAAAACTAATTTAAAAAAAAAATAGTAACATTTTCCAACAGCAATGGATTTAAAACTTAAATAATTAATCTTTTAACCGAGAATATTATTTTTTTTTAACAAAGCGAATTTTCAACAAAATACATGAATTTTCAACTCAATTTTCAGTTAATAAATAATAATTTTCAAACAAGATTTTTTGAATTTCTACAAAAAAAAGAATATTCAACTAGAAAAACAAAATTTTCAACAAAAAATTGACTAGTTAAATTAGCAGTTAAAAAATTAATGCTCAACAAAGAGATGAATTTTTAAACTAATATAATGGAATATTCAACTAGATTAGTTACATTTTTTGTTAATAAAAAATTAATTTTCAATCATAAAAAAATCTCAACAAACAGTTACAGTGTAAACTGGAAGATTTAATTTTTCCTTAAAAACAATAATTTTCAGTAAAAACAACTAATTTTCAGCAAAATAGCTCACTTTTCTACCAAAGAGATGAAGTTTTCACATCAAATTATGAATCTTTTTCAAAAAAAAAAAATTAATTTTCACAAGAGTTCAACTTTCAACTAAGAAATGAGTTACAAATGTACAAATGAATTTTCAATTTCAATTTTCTTGAATGTTAAATTTTAATTTTCTTTGAACTTAAATTTTCCCTCATTTTTAACAGTTGAATGTTCTACTGTTTAAAATAAAATCATCAATTTTCTTTAATTTTCGACAAAATATTAAATTTTCATTTCAAAAAGTATAACTTCTGAAATAAAAATGCAGTAATTGATATTTTAAACAAAAATGATTATAATTTTTAATAAAAAATAGTTGAATTCAAAGCAAAAAGAATTATTGTTATTCAATTTTCCATTTCAATTTTTAGAAATTTCGACTCTTCGAATCTTTAATTGGCATAGTTTAATTTTCAACAAAAAATATTATTTTCAACCAAGAATATTTATTTTTACCAACAAAACAAATTTAAAAACAAAAAACATAAATTTAAAAAAAAAAATTGCGTCAACTAAAAAAAAATCATTTTCAACCCAAGAAAATTCTGTTCAAATAAATTGTTATATTTTCCGAAAAAGTGATGAATTCTCAAATAAAATGATGACTCTTCAACTGAGATAGTAGAATTTTAAACCAAAATGATTTATTTTCAATTAAAATTATGAATTTTTAACTGGAATATTTGATTTTTTAACCAAAATTATTATTTTCAACCATGAAGAGTAATTTCTACAAAAAAAGAAAGAAAAAAAGAGAAATTGATATTCAGTTAAATAATAATAATTTTCAAACAATATTTTTTTTTAATTTCTACAAATAAAAACGAATATTCAACTAAAAAAAATAAAATTTCGAACAAAAAATTGAATAGTTAAATTTGCAGTTAAAAAAATTAATATTCAACAAAGAGATGAATTTTTAAACTAAGATATTAAAATATCCAACTGGAATAGTTGCATTTCTTGTTTAGAAAAAAATTCATTTTCAACCATAACAAATTTTTTTTAACAAAACAGTTAGAGTGTAGACTAAAAATGTTAAATTTTCCGTAAAAAAACATAATTTTCAAAAGAAATTAAATTACAAATTTGCTTTCAGTTCCAAAAGGAAAATTTTCAATTCTCTACAAGTTTCATGAGTTGAAAATTAATTTTTCAGTTATCTTGATTTGTAAACCACTGAAAATTCAATTTTCAATTTTTCTCAATTTTCAACCAATTAATTTTCAATTTCAATTTTCTTGAATGTTAAATTTAAATTTTCTTTCAACTTAGATTTTCTAGTGTTGAAAAATTGAATATCAACTGTCTCAAATTTTCTACAGTATAAAATTCAACTGTCAATTTTCTTCCATTTTTAGCAGTTGAATATTCTATTATTGAAAAAAAACTCATCAACTTCCTTTAATTTTCGACAAAATAGTAGATTTTTATGCTGAAAAGGATAAACTTTGGAGACAAAATTCAGTAATTGATATTTTAACCAAAAAAGATTATAATTTCTAATAAAAAATAGTTAAATTCGACAAATACCCGTATTTTCTACCAAAAATGACGAATATAAAACAAAAAACATGAATTTAAAGAAAATTAGCTTTAACTAAAGAGTAACAAAAAAATCATTTTCAATCAAATAAAACAATAAATGTTCAACTGGGATAGTGGAATCTTACATCAAAAAGATGTATTTTCAACTAAAATTATTACTCTTTAACTGGAATACTTTAATTTTCAACAAAAATTCTTATTTTTAATAAAGAAGTATAATTTCTACAAAAAATTAAATAAACTAACGAGAATTGGAGAGATGAATTTTTATCTAAAATACTGGAATATTCAATTCGAATAGCTTTCAACAAAAAAACTAAATTTTATACCAAACAGATGAATTTTTGACCAAAATTATTAATTTTTAACTAAGAAGATTAATTTCTACCACAAAATATCAATTAAAAAATAAATGAACATTCAACTAAAAAATATAATTTGTCAATTTCCAGGTAAAAAAAATTCAAGTAAATCGATGACTATTTAACTAAAATGATGTAATAATTTGTTGGATTAGTTCAATTTTTAGTTTTCAAAAAAATAATAATTTTCAACGAAAAAAAATGATTTTTCAAAAAAAATAGTTACATTTTCAAACAAAGTGAAACGAAATGTCAATTAGAAATTATAATTTTTAAACTAAAAATTGAATAGTTTTTGCAGTAAAAACATTAATGTTCAACTAACGAAAGTATTTTAAACTAAAATGATGCAAAACTAAAATTGACTAAAGTAATTTTAATTTTCAACCAAGATGAATAATTTCTACCAAAAAATATGAATTTGCAACAAAATACAGGATTTTTCAGTTACAAAAAACATGAATGTTCAACCAAAGAGATTAATTTCTTAAGTAATAAAAGTTTCCAATAAAAAAGATGCAGTTTCAAAAAGAAGTTTAATTTTTTGAAAAACGAAATTTTAATTTAAAAAAACAATTTTTCAACCAAAAATTAAATAGTTATATTTTCCAAAAGTGATGAACTTTCAACTAAAATAATGAATCTTCAACTGGAATAGTTGAGTTTTAATCCAAACAGATGAATTTGAAACTCAGTTTTCCAAGAATTTTTTAACTAAGTTGGTGGAATATTCAACTGGATTAGTTACATTTTGTTAGAAAAAATTAATTTTTAAACATAACAAATTTTGTCAACAAAACAGTTACTGTGTAAACTGGAAAAGTTAAATTTTCCGTAAAAAAACAAAATTTTCAGTAAAAAAAAAATAATTAAAAAATAGCACTCTTTTCTACCAAACAGATTAAGTTTTTAAATCAAATGACGAATCTTTTACAAAAAAAATTTATTTTACCTGAGTTCAACTTCCAACAAAAT
The DNA here is from genome assembly GCA_010014905.2 of Druon quercuslanigerum. Classification (NCBI taxonomy): domain Eukaryota; kingdom Metazoa; phylum Arthropoda; class Insecta; order Hymenoptera; family Cynipidae; genus Druon; species Druon quercuslanigerum. The sequence goes on from JAAAKG020137157.1 coordinate 10,101, forward strand.
CAATCAATTTTCAACAAATTAATTTTCATCTGTTGGAAATTGAATGATTAATGTCCTTCAATTTTCAACAATTGAATTTTCATCAATAAAAAAATTTAATTATAAATTCGCTTCCTGTTCCAAAAGTAAAAATTTCAATTCTTTTCAAGTTTCAAGAGTTGAAAATTATTTTTTGAATTTTTTTAATTTTGAAACCACTGAAAATTTAATTTTCAATTTTTCTCATTTCTCAACCAATTAATTTTAAATTTCAATTTTCTTGAATGTTAAATTTTAATTTCCTTTAAACTTAGATTTTCTACTGTTGAAAATTTGAATATCAACTTTCTCAAATTTTCTACAGTGTAAAATTCAACTGTAAATTTTCTTCAATTTTTATCAGTTGAATATTCTATTGGTGAAAAAACCCATAAATTTCCTTCAATTTTCGACAAAATATTAGATTTTTATTCCAAAAAATGAAGAATCATTGTTATTCAATTTTACATAGCAATTTTTTTTAATTAAGCAGACTCTCGAAAAGTGCATAGATAATATTTATGTAATTTTTTTCTCTTTCCTTGGAAAATATCTGTAAACATATTATTAAAAAAAAAATAAATAATACTATCAACAAAACTAATAACTGGATAATAGTTGAATTTTACAACAAAATATGTATTTTCAACTAAAATTATGAATTTTAAACCTAGATGATTAATTTTTTCCAAAAAAGAGGATTTTTCAACTAAAATTATGAATCTTTAACTGGATTAGTTGATTTTTTAACAAAAATTCCTATTTTTAAACATGAAGAGTAATTTCTACAAAAAAGGATAAATTGAGAGATGAATTTTTATGGAAAATGATGGAATATTCAATTAAAATAGTAGTTATATTTTCAGTTAAAAAAATTATAATTCTCAACAAAAATTTTTTTTTAACAAATAGATGAATTTTCAACAATAATTATGAATCTTCAACTAAAACAATTTGAATTTTCAACCAAAAATATTCATTTTTAACCAAGAAGATTAATTTCTATCAAAAAATACGAATATTTAACTAAAAGACAATTTGTCAAGCATAAAAGGAATAGTTAAATTTTCAGCTAAAAAAATAATATTCGAGTGAAGAGATGAATTTTCAACCAAAAAAATACTAATTTTTTAAACAAATTTAAACTAAAATGATGTAATATTCAATTATAATAGTTACATTTTCAGTGTAAAAAAAATTTCAACCAAATAAACTAATGTTCAACAAAAAAAGTTACATTTTCCAATAAATTTATGAATTTTTATCTATAATGATGAATCTTCAACGGGAATAATTGGATTTTAAACCGAATGGGTAAAGTTTCAACTAAAGTTATGAATCATTGACTAAAGTAATTTGAATTTTCAACTATAAAGATTAATTTCCACTAAAAAAGATCAATTTTCAACAAAATAAAAGAATTTTTAACGAATAAAAGATAATTAGTGAACCAAAAAATGAATAGTTAAATTTTCAGTTAAAAAAAATAATGTTTAACTAAATAGATTAATTTTTTTAATAAAGTAATGTCAAATTCAATAGAAATAGTTGTATTTACAGTTAACAAATAAAAATTTCCAACCAAAACGGTGAAGTTTCAACCAAAAAATTTAATTTTTTAAAGAAAAAAAGAAATTTTAATTGAAAAAGATAATTTTTCAACCAAAAATTAAATAGTTATATTTTCGGTACAAAAAAACTAATTCTCAACAAAAAAAACTAATTAAAAAAAATAGTTACTTCGAAAAGTGATGAATTTTCAACTAAAATAATTAATCTTCAACTGGAATTGTTACATTTTTTCTTTGTGAGAAAATTTATTTTCAGTAAAAAATTTAATTCTCAAAAAATTAGCTCACTTTTCTAATAAAGAGATAAAGTTTTCAAATCAAATGATGAATCTTTTACAAATGAATTTTAAATATCAATTTTCTTTCATTTGAAAATAATTTTTTTTGAAACTTTAAACTTATATTCTCGGTGGAAAATATAAATATAATTTCACTTTAACAGTTGAATTTTCTAACGTTGAAAATTCAAACATCAATTTCCTTCTATTTTAAATTTTCTTCATTTTTAACAGTTGAAAATTCAATTTGCAATTTTGCTAAACTTTCGACCAATGAATGTTATATTTTAATTTGTTTTAAACTTAAATTATCTTCCATTTTTAACAGTTGACATTAAAAATCTCAATTTTTATTCAATTTTCGACAAAATAACAAATTTTCATATTAAAAAGTATGAATTCTGTACGAAAAATGCATTAATTGACATTTTAAACAAAAAAGAATAATTTTTATTCAATTTTACATTAGAATTATCAAAAAAATTTGGATTAAAAAAATTTCCTACCATTTCCAGGCATATAAAAATTTCCCGACAGTTCTAGGTTTTCCAGGCAGGTTCTCTCACACTCAGAAAAAAGAGGACGGAATAATATTTATGCGATTTATTTTCTCTATCGTTGGCAAATATCTGTAAACATATTAATAAAAAATAATAAATAATACTATCAACAAAACTTGTAACTGGATTTCGGAAGAATAGTTTTCAGGTTCGTTAGTGGATAATAAAGTTAAATAACAAAGTTAAATAACTTTCTATAACTGCTCTTAAATTAGATTTCAATATACAATTTAAAATTAATTCTGTAGCAACATTAGCAATGAATATTGGAAGTGAGATGAGGTTCTGACCTTTGATATTCAAACAAACGGATTGAAATCAAAGTGACTAGTTTTCTGAATTTTAGTAATACATTCTCTTACTAAATCATCATCAGAGCGGAAGAAATCAAATGAAGACTGAGAATTTAACCTAATAAAATATCTACATCCGAATAATCTTATATTTAGTCCACAGTTATAATCTTAACACTATAAATAGGATTTATAGGTATTTAGTTAAATGGAAATAACTCTCCTTGAATAAAAGGCTTTAACATTTCATAAAAAGTTACAACTATGGAAGTAGACAGTATGAGTGTGTACAAAAACTGTCATGCATAAAACTTTCTCACGAATAAAACGAGTGATAAGCAGATTTAAGCAGATTTCAACAGATAAGATATCCTTTCAGAAAATCTATAATCTATCATTATAAACCGATAAGTCAGTATTTGATTAGACAATTTTTTCTCGAAAAGTAGGAATCTAGATGTTTTAGTATCAAAATCGACGACGACGACGACAATATTAGACTTTAGAATATTTAAATATCAAAGATTAGCTGACTACGAGTATCCAAAGATTATTCAGTTTTATCCAAATTGAAAAAATGTCCACTTTTACAAATATTTTTCTACTTCTGCTTTTTTTTTGTTTTTTTAATTTCCCATTGTAGATTAATCTTCATTGTCACAAGATTGAAATTGATCCTCGATCGGAGACTGACTGTGATACTTAATTTCCAGTCAAATCTCAATTTTCTAATTTTGCCAAATTGAAAAAGACGAGAGGACCTATTTTAGTCTTGATTAATTGACTCGAGGAAAATCGAGTAGTTTCGGCATTGAGAAATACTTGGATTGGCTTAAAAGTTAGTTTTCGGTTCGTTATCATTATCATTTTGTACGCATGAATTAAATTGGTTAATTCATTAAATACAATCAGCATTCCAATGGCATTGACATTGACAGTATGTCCAATGGAAGCACAGGGCACTAAAATTATAATCATAATCGTAATCATAATTATGATTAAAAGTTACATCGAGAATTTTAATATCTTTCATTTCTCTATTGTAGACTGGAAGCTATAACGATGATTCATTTCTTTCTTTGAAGACAGTTGGTAGATTTACGTATAATGAATGCTATCAATTTAAATAATGAAAAATTATTCAGAGCTGCTACGGAATAATTATTTCAAATTTGTAGTTCAATTTATTTGAGAACAAAAATTACTATAAAAAAAACTATTTTCTAATAGAGGAAGATATGTTTATCTTGAAATACACATTCGAAAATAAAATTTCTTGTCTTCTGGGTATCAAAAAATTATAACCTTAGAATTATAGAGGGATCACATTCTGAATGAAGCGAAAAAAGGGGACATAGGGTTATTTTTTCACGAAAAAATGGGAAATCTTAATTATGAGAGGTCTTGTATTTTTAAATTAATAGTTTTAAAAAATTGTTGAAGTGTGTAATTTAAAGTAATGTAATTTTTAAGTGCATTAAATGACTATTAATTTGCCAGTAGCGAACACTTTTCGAAGAAATCTAGCTTTTTTCAAAATTCTTGTTTTATGAATTGAATTGCCATTTTTAACAGTTACTAATTTTTGACACTCGACTTTTATACAGTTAAAAATTCAATTTTATTCTATTTTTAAAGGTGTAATTTTCAACAATAGAATTTTCATGCATTAAAAATTCAATTGTAAATCTTCTTTAATTTCCAGCAGTTAAAAATTCAATTTTCTTCAAGTTTTAAAAGTTGAAAATTAATTTTCCCATTAAAGTTGAAAATTCAATGTTCAATTTTGCTCATTATTGGAAAAACTAATTTTTTTTTTTTAATTTTCCTCAATGTTCTTTGCACTTTAAGCTTAAATTTTCTACTGTTGAAAATTTTAATTTGCTCAATTTTTCTTCAATTTTATTGAATTTTCAAACATATAATTTTCAACTGTTAAAAATAAGCTATCAATTTTCTTCAATTTTTAACAGTTGAATTTTCTACTGCTGAAAATTCAAACATTAATTTCATTCAAATTCAAAATTTTTTTCACATTTTTCAACAATTGAATTTTCATCGGTTAGAAACTAAAATTTTCATTTAATTTTATTCAATTTTTAACAGTTAGAAAATAAATTTTCTTTTATTTTCGACAGTTGAATTTTCTACTGTTAAAAATTCAAACATAAATTTTCTCTAATTTTTCATTTTCTGCAATTTTCAGTGATTGTATGTTCGTCTGTTATAAATTTTCGTTCAGTTTCAACAGCTAATAAAACAATTTTGTTCAATTTTCAAGAAATTAAATTTGAAACATCAACTTTCTTTAAACTTCATTTGTCTGCTGTTGAAAATTCAAATATAATTTTCTTTCAATTTTCAATAATTTAATTTTCATCTGTTGAAAATTAAATAATAAATTTCCTTTAATTTTTACAGTTTAAAAATTAAATTTACTTCAATTTTCTACTGTTGAAAATTCAAACAAAAATTTATTTTAATTTTATGCAATTTTCAGTAATTGTATTTTCGTCTGTTGGAAATTCAGTTTTATTGCATTTTCAACAGTTAAATTTTCAATAGTGGAATTTTTATCCTTGAAAATTCAATTATAAATTTTCTTCAATTTCCAATAATTTCAAAATCAATTTTCTCAATTTTTAAACAGATGAAAATTCAATTGTCGATTTTGCTCAATTTTGAACAACTGAATTATAAATTTAAAGTTTCTTTAAACTTTAAATTTTCTATTATTGAAAAACTAAATATTATATTCCTAAAAATTTTCTTCAATTTTATCCAGTGTTAAATGCAATTATCTTCAATTTTCAAATGTGGAAAATTCAAACATCAATTCCCTTCAATTTTTAACAATTAAATTTTCATCCATTGAAAACTAAACTTTGCATTCAATTTTCAACAGTTAGAATAAAATTTTCCTTCCATTTTCATCTGTTGGGAATTGAACGATGAATTTCCTTCAATTTCTAAAGTTTAAAAATTAAATTTACTTTAATTTGCAATAGGCGACTTCTACCGTTCAACAGTTAAATTATCCAGAAGAAGAAAAGTTAAAAAATCGACTTTCTTAATTCTTAAACAGATGAAAATTAAATGTTCAACTTTTCTCAATTTTCAACAAATGAATTATAAATTTAAATTTCCTTCAATATTAAATTTCAAATTTCTTTAAACTTAAATTTTTTATATTGAAAATTTAAATATTAATTTCCTAAAATTTTCTTCAATTTTGAAAAATATAACTTTCAAATGTTGAAAATTCAAACAACAATTTTCTTCAATTTTTCACAACTGAATTTTCATCTGTAGGAAACTAAATTATAAATTTCTTTTAATATTATTTAAATTTTAACAGTTAAAAATTAATTTCTTTTTCAATTTGCAACAGTTGAACTTTCACTTGTTGAAAATTCAATCATAAATTTTCTTTCAGTTTCAACAGATAATTAAACAATTTTGTTCAAATTTATACAAATTAATTTTAAATGCCAATTTTATTTTAAACTTTAATTCTCTTGCTAATAAAATGATGAATTTAGTTCAATTTACAACAGTTACATTTTCTTAATTTTTAAACAGATGAAAATTCAATTTTCAATTTTTCTCAATTTTCAACAAATGAATTATAAATTTAAATTTCCTTCAATATTAAATTTCAAATTTCTTTAAATTAAAATTTTCTATTATTGGAAATCAAATTATGAATTTCCTTCAATTTCATTCCATTTTCAAAATTCAAAGATTCCATTTTTTCAATTTCCAACCATTGAAGTTTCATCTATTGAAAATTTACTTATAAATTTTCTTCCATGTTTTATTTTCTTTCAGTTTCAAGGTTGATTCAACAATTTTGTTCCCATTTTCAACAAATGTATTTTAAATGTCAACTTTCTTTGAGTTTAAACTTAAATTTTCTTTAAAATTTAATTATCTACTGTAGAAAATTCGAATATAAATTTCCTTCAATTTTTAACAATTTAATTTTCAATTTTCAACCGAAATTCAATTTTCTTCAATTGAGTTTCCAGCTGTTGCAAATTCAATGATAAATTTTCTTAATTTTTCAACAGCTGAAAATTCTATTTTAAATTTGTGTCAATTTTCAACAAACGAATTTTAAATTTCAATTTTCCTCTATTATAAACAATTCTATTTTAAACTGTTAAAACGTGAAGAAATCCGAATTTTCAGCAAATAAAAATTCAACTGTTGAAAAATTGTGAAAATTTATAAATAAATTTTCAACTCTTAAAAATGCAATTATTGCAAATAAAATGAAAATTTCCATTTTAATAAATAAACATTTCAATCCATAACAAAAAAAAATCAATAAAAATTGATTTCTTCGAAAACGGGTCGCCATTGGCAAATAATATTTGACAAATTAATCGACAAACAATAAAAATTTGCATATAAAAAATGTTTATCTGTTCAAAATCGTTTTCATAATCAAGAAGAGTTTAGTTTGATAATCCGTCAAGTAAACCTATTTGTTATGGTAAAGATGTAAAAATCTTTCAATTAAATTTCCCTGAATTTTTCTCAGCTATAAATTCCATATTTACGTTTGCTAAGAAAATATTAAAATAATAGTCAAGTAACTATCTTTAGGAAAATAGGGAAGAAAAAACTGTGATCCCTAATTAAAGTTAATCTATCTCTACTTTTCTTTAAAGGTTAATTCAAATAAATTTTCAAAGACTAACAACCGAATTCGATTATCCTTTTTTGTTCTCTCCCTTTCAAATTTAAATTGAAACTAATCTTTTGAAACTAAAGGCTCGTTTATCTACCAACTGCCTTAGCTTGTTGCGTTTTATACATTTTTAGAACCTTTTTCCCCGGCACTAGAGTTTGACTCAATCCTGGCCTCTTTTTTCGCTTGATCATCATCTTATTTTCCTGATCCACTTCCTCCTCGTCAATCACATTGATCTGACCATTGTAAGGCGTCTGAAAAATCAGGGTCTCCTGTGGAGCTCTTATGGCTTCCAATTCGGAAGCTGTTCGATGCAGATCAGAGTCGTGTGCGAAGGTACAGTTGTGACCAAATCGGCATCGACCTTTTCGATAGTTCCAACAGATTTTTCTCCCATTTATCATTTTCGTGTCGTCCAAGGTGGGTGTCATTTTAACGTGCTTCTCCAGGATGGCGCTTTTCGCCTTTTCTGCCTCCACGAATGGATTCGAGAAAACGGAAGTTTTTGGGATAACTGTGCCATTGAAGTCGGGTTTGGGCAGTGGAAGTTTTTCATTGGAAGCGGATTCTTTATCAGGATCCTCGCTGTCGCTCGCCGAATCCTCCTCTTCTTTTTCCTTAGAACTGAGAGTTAGGCAATATCAGATTACAAAGAACCGATACAAAATTTACTGTAATTATATAATGTTTAGTTTGATATTCAAGCAAGTATAAGCAATTTGATTGGTTTCAGACTTTACAGGACAAAATAATCTCAACAGAGGGTAAATAGGATGATTTTTCATGAAACTGGTAGAATAATGGTGGAATAAATTCTTTAAAATAAAATTCATGCAAGTAACAACCAAAAGAAATAAATTTCCACCAGAAGAATTAAATTTTCAAGCTAAAAAGTCAAATGTTTTATAAAACCGTTGACTTTTAATTCCGTAAAAGAGGTATTTAAAACAAAGGGTCAATTTTCAACAAAAAAGTTAAGTCGCAACGAAATAGTTAAACTTTCAAGTAATAAAAGAAAATTTATAAAACAGAAACGTTCAATAAGAAATTTTATTTTCAACCAAGAAAGATGATTTTTTAAGCAAATACCAACATTTTCAGCCAAAAGATTATTTCAAAACCAAAAATATAATAGAAGTATTTTAAATCCAAAAAAAAGACTAGAGTACAATTTAGGCAAAATTTTTTTAGGCAAAAAGACGAATTTTTTAGAAAACAGTTGAATTTCCAACCTTAAGAGTTGAATTTTAAACAACAAAATCAGCTTTTAACTAAAAAATAGCACTTTCCTATCAAAAAGATTATTTAATAAATTAAATTAATTTTCAACAAAATAATTGAATTTCCATGCAAAAAAATATTTTTTTTAGAAGATAGCTAAATTTTCAACAAAAAAAAAGTTCATTTTCAAATAAATAGTTGGACCTATGAGTACAGTAACACTTTTTGAAAAAATTTTCTAGCTGAAGATCAATTTTTTTAAAAGATATTTAAATTTTCAACAAAAACCTTCATTTTTAAATCACAAAAATGACTTTAATACGAAAAAGGTTATTTCAGAACAAAAATATGATGAAGTTGAATTTTCAACGAAAAATATAATAGTTGCAATTTCAAGAATTTTTGTTTTTATTTCTCATTCAAAAAACAGTATAATTTAACCATGCTATTTTTTTAATTATAAAGAATTTTTAAATAATAAAATTATTAAAAATTATTTAAATTATATAAAATTTTATTTAAAAATTTATTTAAAATGATAAGAAATTTATTTCCTGTGTTTGATCCTTCTACAAGAGTAATTTTTTCATTAAATTGATTAAGAATATTATATCTTATAATATTTCTACAAAGATTATTTTGATTTAGACCTTCTAAATATTTAATTTTATTTAATTATTTATCAAATTTTATTATTAAAGAAATAAAACTTTCACTTGTATTGAAATTTCTAACCAAAAAAAGTAATTTTCAACGTAAAATATAATAGCTGATATTTCTACAAAAAAATATTTTCCATGCAAATCAAAAATAATAAAATTAAACAAAAAACTACAAATTATTAACAAAATAGTTGAATAGTTAAAAAAAGGAAATAATTTTTATCAAAAAGTAGAATTTCCAGATCACAAAATCAATTTTAAACGAAAAAAACGAGTTTTTAACAAAACGGTTAAATTTTCAACCACGTAGTTGAATTCTCAAAAAAAAAACATTTTCATACTTTTCAACAACAAAAATTTTGTTTTTAACAATATAGTTAAATTTTGAATCCAAAAGTTGAATTTCCAACAAAATGGTCGAATTTTCAAACAAAAAACAATTGCAACCGAAATAAGTTGCGTTTTCAAACAAATAATTACATTTTTAAATAAAAAATACAACACTTTTAGTTGATATTTCAACAAAAAACTTTAATTTTAAATGGACAAAATTTTTTATTCAAACAAAAGAAAAATTTTCAATTAAACGATTGAAATGCCAGTTTAAATAAAGTACAGTTATATTTTAAACTAGATATAAATCTTCCACTAAGACAAATTAATTTTTAGTTAAAAATTTGAATTTCATTTTTTTTCGACAAAATATTATATTTTAATTCAAGAAATAATTCCCAGTTAATAAAAAAATTTGGAATTTTTAAATAAGGCGAACTTTCTACAAAACAGTTTTATTTTCAAACTAAATATTCGAATATACACCGAAAAAGTTCATTTTCAACTAAAAAATACGAATATTAAACCAAAAATAAACAACAACAAATATAATTTTTAACAAAATATTTCCATCTTCAATTAATTAGTTGGATTTTCAAATTTTATCAATTTTTAAACGAAAAAATTCTCATTTAGTAAAATAATTGAATTTTCAATATACAAAATTTATTTTTCAGCAACAAAACGCGTATTTTTAACAAAATAGTTCATTTTTTAACCAAGTAGTTAAAATTTCAACAAAAAAGTTGAATTTTCAAACAAAAAAGAGAATTATTAACGACAAATATAATAGTCGATATTTCAACCTGAAAAGATTTTAATTTCAAATGAAAAATAGTTCAATTAAAAAAAAAAACGACGAATTTTAATTAAAATTATTATGACTTTAAACAAAAAAGATTGCATTCAATAAAAGAATGTTGCACTTTTAAACAAATAGTGGAATTTTAAACAAAAAAGTTCTTTTCTAACCAAAAAGATATATTTTCTACTAAAAAGAATTTTTAATTCAATTTGTCGGATCTTCGAACAAAAATGATGAAATTGGAGCTAAAAAAATTAGTTTTTAACAAAAAAAAAAAAAAAAAAACAGATTCTATAAAAAATAGTTGAATTTACAACCAGACATGAATCTGCACCCAAAAAATGCATTTTTAGAGCAAGAGTTTAATTTTAAATAAGAAACTGTTAAATTTAACCAGGAATAATAAATTTTTAATTACAAAGTTGAATCCTCAAACATAAATATAATAGTTGACATTTAAAGTTAAAAAATCGAATTTTTTTAGAAAAAATTTGAGGTCAAAATTCAAAAAGATGCATTCTTTACCAAGAAACATTAACGTTCTACCAAAAAGATCAATTTTCAATCCAAATGGTCTAATTTTTAAACAAAAAACGATTCAAATTCAACATAAAATTTTTATTTTTAACCCAGAAACATGACCTCTATCAAGAGATAATTTTTCAATCGAGCAGGATGAATTTTCAAACAAAAAAGTTCAATTTTCGACAATAAAATATGACTTTTCAACCATGAAATAAAAATAATTTGTAGACAAATTTTAGTTTTCGATTAGAGATTTATTACGTAAACATTTAATACTTTTTAAACATGCAAAGAGTTTATTTAAATTCATAAATACTTCTCAATATTTCTTTTATAATGTATAGAATTTTACAAAACTTAAACAATTTTACTGTAAAAATTTAAAATAGATATCAAATTATCTTATGATTCATATGCAAACATTAAACTTTTATTTTACTTTATATTTATTTTAAAAATATAATATATCTTTAAAATATGGAGAAACCAACTCAATGTGTTTTTATCACGTTTTGTAATCTTACCCCTAAATTTCTCAAAAACTACAAACTAGATTTTCGAAAATTGCGGCTAAAACTAACCAGAATAAATAAAAATAATTTATTATTATTTTTTTAGTTGTTCATAAACCAAAAACTCTTAAAATCCCTGTTTGTCTACGAGAATCAAGAATTTTTTTGAACATAAAAATGGAGGCAAGATCAATACCAAAAAATTATTTGAGACGATATTTAAACCCAAAATAAACGATTTTTGTTTGTGAAATTCTCCAAAACAAATGTGTAATTCCCACTTTATTAAAAATGTAAGCCACTTACAAAGAAAAAGAAAGACGTAGAAAAACGTATAAGCAAAAATGAGTTTTTAGGTTAAGTTCGTTTTGACGATTAAAAACAGTGGAAGCAGTTTAGCTTTTTGGTGATTATTTTTGAACCGTACTTACATGTTATCACTGTCTTCAGAGACGCTGTCAGATTCGTTATCTGAACCAGAGGAGGATTCGTAATCTGCCACCAAGGAAGCCATTTTTTACTGTTTTTTACGAAATACTTATAATAGAAATAGACTAGACTTATAGACTAATTTAATAACCACCATTACCCAATATGTGTGCACCCAATGACCCAATGTAACCAGATGGTTACCAGTGGGTTCCTCACTCACACGAATACATTCCTTTTCGATCTCTTTTCATGTACACAAAAAGCGTCTGCCCAGAGAACACACACGAGTTGAGTTTAAAAGAACTAAATGGCAACAGCGCATCTGGCGGACATTGCCACTGCGAGTACCACGTGTTCAAGTATCAAACTTATTTGAATTCTTAATTTCAAAAAGTGCGAAAAAAAATTAATAAATGAAAAAATTGTTTTTATTTTTATAAACTCGTATTTTTTTTTAATGCTATTAAGAGTAATATTTATTTAGCGATTCAAATTTTTCTCATATTTTTTTTAATTATAAAAAATTTAAAAAATGCGATTAAATCTTCGAGTTTCTTTTTCAACAATTTTGGAAACCTTTGGAAATATTTCAAAATTTTAAATTATTTTTGAATCTTTTTTAAATTGTGTATCAAAACCTTCTGTCTTTTAAAATAATTCGAATTTTTCCTATTTTTATTAATTCTGCAAAATAAGCAATAAATATTTTGTTGAAACTTCGTCTTCTTTGGTTTTTTTTCAAAACCCGTTTTTTGTTGTTGGAAAATCGTTTTAATTAGTTGAAATTAATTTTTAACCAAAAATTTATCTATTTTACTTTTGGTTGAAAATTTAATTGCTATTTTATCGCAAATTCTTCTTTGTTTTTTCTTTTCTTTTTAAAAACACGTTTTTTGTTGTTGTTCAAAATTTAATTATTTTGTTAAAAATTCGTTTTCAACCGCACGAAAATATTTTTTAACTAAAAATTTAACTATTTTATTTTTGATGGAAATTTAAACTACTATTTTTTTGAAAATTCTTCTTATTTAGTTTATTTTTCCAAACCCGTTTTTTTTACGTTGAAAATTCTTTTTGAACTGGTTAAAAATATTTTTTAATTAAAATTCAACTATTCTATTTTTGGTTAAAAATTTAACTACTATATTGTTAAAAATTTCATTATTTTGTTCGGTGGAAAATTTAATTACTATTTTGTTGAAAATTCTTCTGCTTTGTTTTTTTCAAAACCCGTTTTTTATGTTGAAAATAATTTTGTAATAAAAATTTAACTATTCTATTTTTGTTTAAAATTTAAGTAGTATTTTATTGAAAATTCTTCATCTTTTTTATTTTTTCAAAAGCCGTCTTTTGTTAAAAATATCATTATTTTGTGGAAAGTTCGTTTTTAATTTGTTGAACATAATTTTTAACTAAAAATTTAACGATTTTATCTTCGGTGGAAAATTTAACTACTATTTTGTTGAAAATTCTTCTGCTTTGTTTTTTTCAAAACCCGTTTTTTTGTTGAAAATTCGTTTTGAAATAGTTAAAAATAATTTTGTAATAAAAATTTAACTATTATATTTTTGCTTGAAAATTTAACTAGTATTTTGTTGAAAATTCATCTATGTTTTTTTTTGGTTCGAAATTAATTCTTCGGTTGAGAAATGATCTTTTAGGTCGAAAAATCAACTATTTGGTTCAAAATTAATTTTTTTTATTGAAAATTTATTTTTATGGTTGGAAATTCCTTTCTTTGGTTAAACATTGAACTATTCTATTTATTTTCATTTGGATGAAAATTTAGAACCTTTAACTTCTTCAATTAAAAATTAATTTAATTTACCAAAAAGTACTGTTTTTGACAGAATATTAATTTTTTCGCTTCAAAATAAAAATTTTTTATTAAAGATTCCTCGTTGTAGATAAAAGTTCATTCTTTTTCTTTGGTATAAATTAAATTTTTTATACGGAAATTTATGTATTTTGTTAAGATTCAATCTTTTTTGGTAGAAAATTAAGCTTATTTTTGAAAAATCTATCTTTTACTTGAAAAAAACTTTCTTTGGCTGAAATGTTCACTATTTAGTGGAAAATTCGTTTTTTATTTTATTATTGCTTTATTTAATTGAATTTAATTCATTATTTTTTTGTTATATATTTAAATATTTATTATTCCAACAACAATTCAGAAAAAAACTACCATAGTTAAATTTTCTGTTCAAAAAATTAGTTTCCAACAAAATACAAGAATTTTCGACTAAAGTGATAGAATATGCAACTTTAATTGTACATTTTCAACTGGAATAGTTGGAATTTAAACAAAAAATACAAATTTTTAACTAAAAAAGATAATTTTTCAACCGAAAATTAAAATAATTTTCATGTAAAACTTATACTGGACAGTGTTTTTTGTTAATTGTTCAAAATAATTGTTTTTATTCAATAAGTGAGTAGTTTCCGAGTGTATTTTAGCTAATTTAAATTATATAAATTATTATTTGTTTCAATAATTTTTTCTTGTCAATCGTTAAAAATCTTAACAATCTTTCCGGATAATTGATAGTATTAATGAATCGCTATAATAATCATTTTTGTTTCACATACTTTGCAATTGTTTAATCAATTTTTTTTACTCGAATTTTTAGTCCGCCAAATCGTGACATTATTATTTAATCAATTAACAAAAAAATTAAGGAATAATAAGAGAATAATTTTGTTTTTAAAATATTTGGCAATTATTCAAACAATTTCTAATGGTTTAAACAATTTTCCCCTGTATATTTCGAAAAGTTATTATTTGAATTAATTAACGACGTATTTAATGAGTGTTCATATTTTTTTTGAAAACAGTTTATTCTCGATTAAGTAATTGAAAGAGAATGGTGTAAAGAATTATTATTGTTTAAAAAATTTAGGGTTTATTTTACGAAATAAGGAAAAACTACAAAATTAGCGATTTAGTCTAATAACTAGAATTTTCTTCACCTGTCATATAAAAAGGCGCAGAGAAATAAATTGTTAATTGTTTAAATAATTGCAAACTGACCATTCGCCAAAAATATCATTTTTAACATTCTCTAACTGGTGTCATTAATTCAAGAAAATATTAAATTTTCGAGATTTACAGAGAAAACATTGTTTAAACTAATGAAAATTGTTTGAATAATGACCAAATATGTTATAGAAGAAAAAAAAATGTATGATTTATTTCAAAAACCTTTTAAGATTTACGAGGTAAAAAATTGTTAGAAGAAATGAAAATTGTTTAAATAATTGCCAAATATCC
This sequence comes from Druon quercuslanigerum, assembly GCA_010014905.2. Classification (NCBI taxonomy): domain Eukaryota; kingdom Metazoa; phylum Arthropoda; class Insecta; order Hymenoptera; family Cynipidae; genus Druon; species Druon quercuslanigerum. The sequence goes on from JAAAKG020137157.1 coordinate 25,284, forward strand.
TTTAAAATAATATAATAATATCAACATTCGTGAATTGTGTCATTATTTCCATAAAATAAGAAGTTTTCTTGATTTACAGTTAAAAGCATTGTTTAAACACATAAAAATTGTTTAAACAATGACCAAATATGTCAAAGAAGAAATATAACTCTTAAAATTTATCAAATATATGGTTTAACCCAAAAAATAATAACTTTTTATGACTTCCAACAAAAGAATTGTTCAGACTAAATAACAATTGTTTCTTTATTCAAATATTGAGGTAAAATACGAAAATTTTACTAAATCTGAAATCATGCTAGCAAAAAATTTTTGATAAAAGCTTCTATTTTGCATTTGTTTGGGCAATTTCCGGACTCAATACCATTTTTCAAAAACTATTTTAAATCCCATGGTAATTTCAAAATTCCGGGGCCGATGTAACAAAAAGGGGATTTATTTTTCCGATAAAGAATAATTTTTTTTGGGGGGGGGGGGGCTATAAAAAATCTGAAATCCATTTTTTTGACCACCCTATTAAACAATCCCAAATTAAAAATATCCCTCCTTCTTGAAAATAATTTAGGACACTAAAAAATCCCGAAAAATTCAACTGCTTTGTTGAAATTTCTTCATTGGTTGCAAATGAATTTTTAATTAATAAATATTTAATAAAATTTTTGGTTTAAAATCTATCTTGTTTATTTGAAAATATTTTTTTTTAATGTGATTATTTTCCTGATAATGCGTTTTTTGGTTCAAAATTAATTTTTTTAAACTGAAAGTACAACTAATCTACCTATGGTGGAAAATGTACCTTTTTTAGTTGAAAATTCGTTTTTTGGTAGAAAATGATTGTTTATGGTCAAAAATTAATCTTTTTGGTTGAATATTCAACTATCTGATTCAAAATTAATTTTTTAATTGAAGATTTATCATTACACAGTTAAAAATTTACTTCGTTCGTTAAAATAAAAATATTTTAATTAACAAAATATTGTGTTTGTTTGAAAACTAATTTTCTTTAGTTGAAGATTTATATATTTGGTCAAAAATGCCTGCATTTTGTTAAGAAATTCACTTTTGGGGTGAAATATTAATCTTCCTGCCAAAAAATTTATCTTTTTGTTTCACAATTCATTTCTTGGGTTAAAAAATTCACTATCTTGTCGAAAATTCGTTTTTTTCCTTAAAAAATTCATTTTCTTTAATGTGAACGTAAATACTTTATTTTTTGTTTAAAATTTATCTTTCTCAGTTAAAAATTCATATATTTTGTTAGAAATTCCATTCTTTTTGTTCAAAATAAATTATTTCAACTGCCAATATAACTGTTTTTGGTAGAAAAATAATCTTCATGGTTAGAAATTCATTTTTTCGGTTGAAAATCATTTCTTTGAAATTGATCTATTTCATTTAAAATTCATTTCTTTGGTTGCAAATTTCACCACTTTTTTAAAATTCGTATTTATGGTTAAATATTGTTTTAAAGGTATAACCATGCCATTTTTGTCATAAATTAAGCTAAAAATTTACGTTATTTAACGGAAATCAATTTATTTGGTTAAAACAGGATCAATTCAGTTGAATATCCATTTTTATTTTTTTTCAATTAATTTTTTCAATCGAAAAATATAACTATTCCATTTTTTGTAGACAATTTATCTTTTTAGTCAAAAATTCTTTCTTTTTTGTAGAAAATTAAATATTATGATTGAAAATTCATGTTTTTGGTCAAAAATTGAACTATTTGGTGCACAATACATTTTTATAATTGAATTTTTTAATTCAAGAATTAACATTTTACAGTTAAAAATTTATTTCGCTCGTTAAAATTGAAATATTTTGATGAACAAAATTTTGTGTTCGTTTGTCAAAAAATTTTGCGTTCGTTTGTGTGCATTTTGTTCAAAAATTGACTTTTAGAGTGGAATATTAATCTTCCTGCCAAAACAATTATCTTTTTGTTTTACAAATTCATTTCTTGGGTTAAAAATTTCATTATCTTGTTCAAAATTCGTTTTTTTCCCTTAAAACATTAATTTTTTTAAATGTCAATGTAGATACTTAATTTTTTGTTTAAAATTCATCTTACTTAGTTAAAAATTCATGTATTTTGTTAAAAATTCCATTCTTTTTGTTCAAAATAAATTGTTTCAACTGCAAATATAACTGTTCCGTTTTTTGTTGAAAATTTATCTTTTTTTAGTTCAAATTTCGACTTTATTGGTAGAAAAATAATTTTCATAGTTAGAAATTCATTTTTTCGGTTGAAAATCATTTCTTTGGATAAAAATTGATCTATTTCAGTAAAAATTCATTTCTCTGGTTGCAAATTTCATCACTTTTTTACTTTTTTTAAATTCGTTTTTATGGTTGAATATTGTTTTAAAGGTATAACCATGCCATTTGTAGTTTAAAATTAAGCGAAAAATGTACGTATTTTGACAGAAATTAATTTCTTTGGTTAAAAAAGGACCAATTCAGTTGAAAAGCCATTTTTCTTTTTTTTTAATTAATTTTTTTAACTGAAAAATATAACTTTTCCATTTTTGGTAGAAAATTATTCATTATGATTAAAAATTCATGTTTTTGGTCGAAAATTGAACTATTTGGTGCACAATCTATTTTTCTAATATATATTCTAATATATTTTCCTTAGATGAAAATTCTTTTATTTTCGTTAATTATTAATTTTTTGAATTATTAATATAACTTTTTGATTCTGGGTTAAAAATGTATCTTGTTTAGTTAAAAAATTCGTTTTTTTTTTGCAGAATTTTTTTTTGTCGTCGCAAATTCACCTTTTTGGTCGAATAAAAAATATCCCTGCTTATGGAAGAAAATTTGGGACAACTAAAAAACTCCCGAAAATATAAAATTCCCGACAATGAAAAATTCCCGAAAAAAAATTTGAACCAGAAAATTTCCAAAATCATAAAATTGCTGACAATTTAAAATTCTCTATGATTGTAAAAACCTGTTTTAATTTTTTATATTCGGAAATTTCATTTCTGGATTTATGTATTATCGGCAATTTTTCTAATTCGAATATTTTCTTCCTTGGAATTTCTAAAGTTCTGGAATTTTGTTGTGATTTTTGAGTGGATGATTTCTTAAATTGAAAGGATGAAAATTTTAATTGTAAAGAAAACGCTTGGCATTAAATTATTTTCGAAAAATCTTTTTAAAAAAATACTCTTACATTACTCAATATAACGATAAAATACGAAGATTCTACCAAATTGTTTAAGTTATGCCATCATAAGTGATTTTTATATTGCAACTAGTTCCAATTTGCAAATCACAACTTTTCCAAACTGTCACTTGTCTTTCTTCATTTTCTTTATGATCGATCAGCAACCTGGTATTGGGAATTCGCAACCAGAATTTCCCTAAAGTCGGTTTCAGGGATTTAATATTTACACCATTCTTGAGAAAAATTGCACTTTCTTCATTCCAAGATGTCACTAAATTTGTCGTGATAATTGAAATATTGTATTCACTTGCAATGAATCTCAACATGTTTCGCAAGTTGTTCAGAAAATAAATAGTCTCGTGTTTCGAAGTCGATAGGAAAAATAAGGCTGCTAACGAGTCAATCACTAGTAATCTTGTATTCGATTCGTTTTTTAAAGTTTTCGTCAATTTGTGCACAATTGAAAAAAGCTCAGGGATACTCCTGGCTTCAGATATTTTAATTTTATTCAGCACTCTGCCAATTTCCTGCAAATAAATAATTTCTGAATTAAATTTACAGTACGGTGAGAATTTGTATTTTTTAAATCTTATAAGAAGATGATCTTTTAAACAAAAGAGACCAATTCCAAGCAAAGTAGTTAAAATTTTAAACAAATAGTTCAATTTTCAAGCCCAGAAGACGAAATTTTTCAAAGAGAGTTGAATTATTATTCCGAAAGGACGAATTTTTAACAAAACGGATGAATTTTTCACCATGAAAGGTAAATTTATCAAAATAATTGAATTTTCAACCAAATCGTCGAATTTTCAAATGAAAAAAGATTAAAAGTCGACCAAGAACAGTTGACTTTTCCAGACGAAAAGATGAATAATTTAAAAGAGAGCTAAATTTTGCACAAAAGATTTATTTTAAACCAAGAAGGATGATTTTTCTATCATAAGTGATTTATTTTCTATTAAAGAAAAATCTAATTTTCAACCCGTTGCTTTTAACCAAAAAGAAGAAATTTTTAACAAAAAAGATTATTTTTCTAAATAAAAGAATAAACTTTCTACAAAATAGTTGAATTTTTAATTTATAAATGATAAATTTTTAGCAAAAATTGAATAGTTCAATTTTCAAATAAAAAAATTGATTTTGAACCAAAAAAAAAGAATGATTTTTCCACTAAAAATTTACATTTTCAACCGAAGAAAATGATCTTTAAAACACAATTTTTAACGAATTAGTTCAACTTTCAATCGAATAGTTGAATTTTTAACCAAAAAGGATATTTTTGAACAAAAAATAAAATTATAACATTTTCGGCTATAAAAACTTATTTAAAAACCAAAAAAGAAGGAATTTTCAACAAAAAAGATTATTTTTCTAACTAAAAAAGATGAATTTTCAAACAAATACATGAATTTTCCACCAAATAGTCCAATTTTGAACTTATAAAGGATCAATTTCTAACCAAAAATTGAATAGTTGAACTTTCAGATAAAAAATTATTTTGAGCTAAAGAAAACGAGTTTTTAACACAAAATTTACCTTTTCAACCAAAGACGTGAATCTTAAAAAAATTAATTTTTACCAAATAAGTTTCACTTTCAATCAGAAAACTTTTTTTTAATTCAAAAGTAAAATCGCTAAATTTTCAGTTAAATAAATTAGTTTTCCACACATAAAAATCGAAATTTCAACCAATTTAATTAAACAATAAAGGCAAATTTTTCTTTAAAAAAAAATTAGTTTGCTACCAAATATTCGAATTTTTAACTTATTAAGGATAAATTTCCAACCAAAAATTAAATAGTTTTTATATTTTAAACAAAAAAATTAAATTTAAAGCAAGGAAAACAAATTTTCAAGAAAAAAGTTACATTTTCAAACAAAGAAGTTAATCTTGAAAAAAATTTGAACAAATTGCTTCCAATTTTAACAAACTAGTTCAATTTTTAACGGAAAGAAAAGAATTTTAAGGCAAATCGTTTCATTTTCAACCAAAAAGATCAATTTTTCACCTGAGAGATTATTGTTTTGCCAAAAAAGGAAATTTTTTCGACAACATACATCAATTTTCAACAAACTTCTTTGATTATGAAGATTAAAAGGTATTTTAAAAAAGTGTTAGAAGTATAATATCTGAATAATTTCACATTGGCATTTGATAAATAAACATTTCAGTTCACAAAAGAATACAGTTTATAAAATTTTTAAAAATCCCAGCTAAAGTGACAAGACATATAATTGTACTATTTTGTTGAAAATTCAACAATTTCGTTAAAAAAAGTCCCCTTTTTTGGTAGAAAATTCAACTATTTGGTCAAATATTAGCTTTTTTCCTGAAAATTCATGTTTTTAATTTGAAAATTCATCTATTTGGTAGAAAATTCGTCTTCTTTGGTTGAATTAAATTCCTTTTTGTTTTAAATAATATATTTTTTGATAGACATATGAACTATTATGTTTTTCGTTGAGAATTTTACTACTTAGTTGAAAGTTAAATTACTTTTTTAAAAATTAATTTTCTTCCGCTGACGATTAAACATTTTAGTTTAATTGAAAATTCATGTATTTTGTTGAAAATAAAGTTTTTTGTTTAAAACTGTAATTATTTTTTTGATAATTTGTTTCTTGGTTCAAAATTAATTTTTGAAATTGAAAATATAACTAATCCATTTTTGTTTCAAAATTGATCTTTTTCAGTTGAAAATTCGTTTTTATTGTTAAAAATTATTTTTTATGGTTGAAAATTTCATCTTTTTGGTCGGATATTCAACTATTTGATTCAAATTTAATTTTTTTAACTCAAGATTCATCATTTTTTTGTTTAAAAACTAGTTTTTTTAGAGATAATTTAACTACTCCGTGTTTGGTCAAAATTTTATTTTATGTTTGATAATTAATTTCTTTGTTTGAAAATTTCACTATGTTGTTGAAAATTCGTTTTTTATTTTATTAAACAAGATACATTTTAAAGCAAAAAGGGAATAGTTGATTCCCTTTTTGCTTTAAAATGTATCTTGTTTTGTAGAAAACTCATGTATTTTGTTGAAAATTTATTTTTTTTTGTTCAAATTAAACTTTTTAAACTGAAAATATAACTATTCTATTTTTGGTTGAAAATCTATCTTTTTCAGTTTAAACTACGTCTTTTTGGTAGAAAATTATTATTTATAGTAAAAATTCAATTTTTTGTTGAACGGTTATCTATTTTTTTGAAAGTTCACTTCTTTGATTGAAAATTTCACTATGTTGATGAAAATTCGTTTTTTATATTTAAAAATTAATTTTTTAAACTTTCAATATAACTACTGCCTTTTTGCTTTAAAATGTATATTGTTTAGTTAAAAACTCCTGCATTTTGTTGAAATTTTTTTTCAAATTATATTTTTAAACTGAAAATATAACTATTCCATTTTTGGTTCAAACTTTAGTTTTATTTATTTAAAATTCGTCTTTTTTGGTAGAAAATTAATCTTCATAGTTCAAAATAATTTTTTTCGGTTGAAATTCATTTCTTTGGAAAAAATTGATCTTTTTCGTTAAAAATTCATTTCTTTGGTTGAAAATTGCACTATTTTCTTGATAATTTGTTTTTATGGCTACAAACTAATTGTTTTAACTCTCATTATAACTATTCCATTTTTGGTTTAAAATAAAGCTGAAAATTTATGCATTTTATTGAAAATCACTTTCTTCGGTTTAAAAGGAACAATTCTGTTCAAAATTATTATTATTTTTTTTTCAAATTAAATTTTTCCAGCTACAAATATAACTATTCCATTTTTTGTTGAAAAATTATCTTCTTAGTTAAAAATTCGTTTACTTTTGTAGAAAATTATTCTTTACGATTGAAGATTCATGTTTTTTCAAACAAAAAATTTTTTAAATTGAAGATTCATCCTTGTAGTTGAAAATTCATTTCTTCGGTTAAAAATTTAGATATTTTATTAAAATTTGTTTTTAAATATTTTTTTTAACTGGCAATTTAACTACTCCACACTTGATTAAAAATATATATCAGTCTTTTTTGGTAGAAAATTAATTTTTTTTTGTAACTGCATTTTTTTTTTGGTTGAAATCTTAACTATTCTTTGTAAAATTTATTTAATTTGGTTACAAATTAATTTTTTAACCTGTAAATATAACTATTGCATTTTTAAGTGAAAATTGAAAATATAAAATATTATATAACTTAAATAAAATATCGTTAAAATATAACAATTTTCTGGATATATTGTTTTATGACTCAAAGTTAAGTTTTTAAACTAAAAATACAACTAATCCATTTTTTGTTAAAACTTTAGTTTTATTTATTTAAAATTCGTCTTTTTTGGTAGAAAATTAATCTTGATGGTTCATAATTATTTTTTTTCGGTTGAAATTCATTTCTTTGGAAAAAAATTGATCTTTTTCGTTAAAAATTCATTTCTTTGGTTGAAAATTGCACTATTTTCTTGATAATTTGTTTTTATGGCTACAAACTAATTGTTTTAACTCTCATTATAACTATTCCATTTTTGGTTTAAAATAAAGCTGAAAATTTATGCATTTTATTGAAAATCACTTTCTTCGGTTTAAAAGGAACAATTCTGTTCAAAATTATTATTATTTTTTTTTCAAATTAAATTTTTCCAGCTACAAATATAACTATTCCATTTTTTGTTGAAAAATTATCTTCTTAGTTAAAAATTCGTTTACTTTTGTAGAAAATTATTCTTTACGATTGAAGATTCATGTTTTTTCAAACAAAAAATTTTTTAAATTGAAGATTCATCCTTGTAGTTGAAAATTCATTTCTTCGGTTAAAAATTTAGATATTTTATTAAAATTTGTTTTTAAATATTTTTTTTAACTGGCAATTTAACTACTCCACACTTTATTAAAAATATATATCAGTCTTTTTTGGTAGAAAATTAATTTTTTTTTGTAACTGCATTTTTTTTTGTTGAAATCTTAACTATTCTTTGTAAAATTTATTTAAATTGGTTACAAATTAATTTTTTAACCTGTAAATATAACTATTGCATTTTTAAGTGAAAATTGAAAACATAAAATATCATATAACTTAAATAAAATATAGTTAAAATATAACAATTTTCTGGATATATTGTTTTATGACTCAAAGTTAAGTTTTAAAACTAAAAATACAACTAATCCATTTTTTGTTCTAACTTCATCCTTTTTAGTTACAAATTAATATTTTTTTATAGATAATTATTTGTTATGGTTGAAAATTCATTTTTTGGCTGAATTTGCAACTAATTGATTCAAAATTAATTTTCTAAATTGAAGCTTCACCATTATAGTTGAAAATACATTTCTTTGGTTAAAATTAAACTATTTCGTTGAAAATTCATTTCTTTAGTTGAAAATTGCACTATTTTGTTGATAATTTGTTGTTATGGCTAAAAACTAATTGTTTTAACTCTCATTATAACTATTCCATTTTTGGTTTAAAATTAAGTTGACAATTTATGCATTTTATTGAAAATCACTTTCTTCGTTTAAAAATGACCAATTTTGTTCAAAATTCTTTTTTTTTTGTTTAAATTAAATTTCTATTCCATTTTGTGTTGAAAAATGATCTTTTTAGTTAAAAATTCGTTTACTTTTGTAGAAAATTATTCTTTACGCTTAAAGATTCATGTTTTTTCAAACAAAAAATTTTTTAAATTTAAGATTCATCCTTGTAGTTGAAAATTCATTTCTTCTGTTAAAAATTTAGATATTTTATTGAAATTTGTTTTCAAATATTTTTTTAACTGAAAATTTAACTACTCCATGCTTTATTAAAAACATATATTAGTCTTTTTTGTTAGAAAATTAATCTTTTTTGTTGTAAATGCATTTTCTTGGTAAAGGGTTCTTCATTTCAGTTGTAAACTAATTTCTTTGGTTGAAATCTTAACTATTTTCTTGAAAATTCATTTGATTTCGTTAAAAATTAATTTTCTAACTGTAAATATAACTATTGAATTTAGAACTGAAAATTGAAAAATATAAAATAAATTATAGTTAAAATATAACTATTTTTCTGGATATATTGTTTTTAGGCGGAAAGTTAGGTTTTTAAACTAAAAATACAACTAATCCATTTTTTGTTCAAACTTCATCCTGTTTAGTTGAAAATTCATCTTTTTTTATAGAAAATTATTTGTTTTGTTTGAAAATTTATCTTTTGGTTGAATATTCAACTAACTGATTCAAAATTAATTTTCTAAATTAAAGTTTCACCATTATAGTTGAAAATACATTTATTTGGTTAAAATTGAACTATTTTGTTGAAACTTCTTTTCATCAATGATTTTTTTACTGGATATACTATCATATTTTATGAAAAACAAACCTATTCTGTATTAAAAATTTTATTTCTTCTTCGAAAAGTTTTAACACGATTTAAGCTACAGAAAAATTTACTTCAAATATTGGAAATAGCAGAGTTACAAAAAACAATTGTTAAAATAAATATCTCTTGCAAGTTTTAACATTTTTTCATTAAAAATCATGTGTTTATTTAAAATAAAATCCTAAGTAATATTATTTTAATTCCTAGAATCATAGAAAAGCTTATCTTTTGATTAATATTCACCTCATCGTTGCATTTTTGAGCATTTAAAATTGTCTGCATTCTAATAGTTGATAGATATCCTTTTGTATCGATATAGTACACATCTTTTCCTGTTTTTAAAGGAATATGTGTGGCAATTGTGAGACATAGCTGTGTTTTTCCAGAAGAAGAAGCCCCGCAAATCTCATAAAATTGCTTAGAATGCAGTCCACCATTTAATAACTTGTCTAAACTGGAATACAAAATTTTATTATTCTTCTCTCTTAACAAATTAGAAATATATTTAATTATCAAGTCATAAAAAGAATAATTTTTACCTAAATATTCCTGTTGAAATAATTTTTGTAGATTCTTCTTCCATCAAGTTTGAGGCATCAATTATTTTTCCAACGACAGATTTCGAAATTTCCTTCCGTAAGTCTACGACTGCCTGAAGGATAAACAAGTTTTCTGTTATTCTGTCCTATTTTGCTAAGATTCTTGAGAACATTCGAAAAGAATAAATAGTTAAATTTGTAATAAAAAACATTAATTTTCAACAAAAAAGATTCATTTTAAATCAAAT
>JAAAKG020137158.1:0-12983 GCA_010014905.2 Druon quercuslanigerum
AAAATATGACATAGATGCCAAATCATAGAAATGTATACATATCTCTAGCGATATCTATGAGTAAAACCGGCAAACTTCAGCTAACACCCCTGGTACTTGGGTTTTAAAGTAATTAAAAAATACTTCAGTTTGTTTCTTAAAAGTATAACAATTGTTTGGCAAAGACCCGTATAAAATGATTCTTTTATTTTTAACTGAGATGGCTGATAAGACTGAATACAAACAGAATTTTCTTCCAGTATTGACACGATACTTATTACGTAATTAAAATCAAATATAAATATTTCCTGTTTTCATCCAAATTCCTGTTTCTTTTCCGGTGGTTAGAATTCTAAATAACCTCTTATTTCTACTGCAAAATAATAAAAAATATTGTTTCCTTACAAAATTAACATTTGTGGCTAATTGAAATGATTTGCATATTTGATTTAAGTTGGAAATTACAGTTTTAAATAAATAAAATGAATTGTTCATTGAAATTTTACAATCATGCATTCAAAAATTCTTACTAATTTCCTAATTTATTTTTATTATAAAATCGAAATTGTTTTCATTTTTGTAAAAAAAAAAACAATTTTTACTATGTTCATGATTCAATCTTTAATTATAATAATTATCAATAATTATTTTTAATTAATAAAATAATAATATTTTACATTATTATAATTATTTAAAAAATGGGTTTCTTAATTATGTTTTATGCAAAAATAATGCCTCTCACAAAGTGCGCCCCATATGCCTCGCGAGTACATGCCCCTCGCACAGTGCAACCCACAAGCCTCGCAACCTGCACTTGCTATCTGGGTTGCGTCTTCTTCTTCTTCTTCTTCTTCTTCTTCTTCTTCTTCTTCTTCTTCGAGGTATTTTTCGCAACATTTCTCTCCGCGGTAGTTGATGCATGCAATTCTTGATTTCGCAGTTTATCGCTTGTGTATCGGGTATCAGTTCGCGGTCGGCGAAAGGAAAGATTAAATTTCTTGCGAAAAATGGAATGCAACAACCTTCTAGTGACTGGTGGATATTTTCCAGTGTGTACAACCTCGTATTTTCTCAGAAATTCCCGAAAAAGAAGCAAACAATTTAAATCTTCTGAGAGGTAGTGGATATCCGGAGCATCCTCTCGGATATAGTGATCGCATTCAAATGTGTTGGAAGGTATAAACTCCATCATTTTCGTAGTCCACTCCGCCCGTTTGCAGAATTCTCTAGGGCCACGACGCTCTTCTGCTATAATAATTATTCCATTATCTACTTTTTTACATATTAACGCTACTCTCTTTTTCTGGATTCCAAACATTACAAGCAGACTGCTCTTACAAATCTGCACCACTTCGTTCTCGCGTTTCTGGATTCGATATTCATATGTACGTTGCCGCTTAAATTTTGCATCAGGAAGCTGGCGATGTCTGTTTTCTGGAACCAAATTAAGGCGTCGTTTTAAAGCCTCTAGTTGCTTGTTGTAATATGGTAAATCGTAAAATTTTCTACGCAGATATTGAATATCGATTGCAGATCATGCTTGTAGGTAACCTGCAAAAACAGACAAAATACGAAATAATAGATCTATCCGCAGAGTTAAATATTTTTCAACAATATAAAAAGTTTTGAACATGTTTTGTATTCATTATTCGTCAAAGTCAATACTGGCAATAATAGCTCGAAGCTTAAAAACAGTAATAAACCTAAACAAAATGTCAAAATAAGAAAAGGAACCTCTTCACACCATACCCACGAATTCCTTTTTAAATATTATCTTCCCTGATATTGATACAACAGATTCTCCACTATATCATTTTGATTTGACATTGTCTCTTCGCGAAATGTTTCGCTCTCTACACTTACGTGGCATTATTTTTAATTTAAAAACCCACAAGCTTTTACTGTAAACACATAAACGCAACCTAAACACATGCGTCCTTTCGTCTGCTACGATCGTGATTTCTCGATACTTCCCAGGCGCGAAAATCTATCTAGATCAAATACACATTGGCGCTTGACCCCTCCAGCTATTGTTTTTTAGTGGGAATTATTTTAAACAATTCAAAAAAATCCTTTGGATTTTGGCAGGCATATGTATTTGAATTTTTGAGCTAATAAAACCCGATTTCGAAAATTTGGCGCTTGAGTCCTTCTGCATTTCTACCCTTTAATTATAAAAATTACTTCTTTCAAAACCAAAAATATTTTTTATTTAGTTTTTAAGTTCGATCCATTTTTTTATGATAAAGAACATGATTTATTATTTCGATACCTTCAAGTGCCAAATGAGTTGTTTTTTTTTTTTTGTTTCAGAGATAACAGAAATATATATTCTATTAAAGATGTTATTATTGAAGATAACGCTTGATTAAAATAGAAATAATTAGAAAGGAAAATGAAAGTAACGTTCTGCAACATTAAATCTACTTTTCGTTTATTTGAATCTTTATAGATTATTCCTAATTTATCTAGAATACAGTAATGATACTTGCTATTTAAAACATTACGATAATCCTAAGTATAAAATAATCATTAGAACTTGATTAATTAGCAATGACTTAAGTACTTTGTGTCTAGTTATCCATTAATTTTTCCTACGTTGTAAAAGTGGCAGAAATGAGGTGTCTTTTCCACATGAGTATAGATGATAACGTTCAAATTATCTACCAGTGCGCTAATGACCATATATCAAAGAAATTCATATGCAGAAGCAAACAATAGAAAGCGTTCACGATCATCAATTCATTCAAACCGTTCTTAGAATATTAGACCACAAACTCACATTCAATTTGTGGAAACTAAATTTCGTTAATCGACCTATCTCCTTAGTTACGTTTCACTAAACTACTAAAGATTTTTATTTATAATTTCTGCATGTAAAAAAATTCTTGAATCAATTTACACGTTTAAAATTTTTTAAACCTCATTTTATAAATGAATAGAAAAAAAGAAATGATTTTGTTCAAACGACACAAAAGTTTCTTGATTTTTAATCATCTTATTAACGTTGTATCGTTAATACACTTATAGACATTAATAGTATACTAATTATTCTACAAGTAGTTGGTCAACGAGCAATTTCGTGGACCTCTCAACAAACCAGGTAAAACTTTACATAGTCGAGATAACGACTGTCGATGTAACGGCTGTAGATAAAATGATTATCGATGTAATGACATCGCATTTACAATTACTATTACGGAACCATCTTGAAACATAAATATTGATTATGCGTACTCGTTACAAATCTATACTTCGCGCGTACAAGATATATTTATATAACCGATATTAAGCACATTAATAGTAATCTTATTAATTGTTACTAATAATTATAATTAATAGTAGAATCAATACAATATAGGCAAACTCTCATAGCATTGTACTTAGCGTTATTTAAAATAGTAGAGTTACCATTCTCATACTGAGGTTGACGATTAGTTTGGACAGAAATCGATTCGAGTTAACTTCTTTTACATAGCAATATGGAGGGAATTGGCTAACAACTTGCTTCGAATAATTGCAGCATATTGGCTTCGCACGCCTATAAGCAAATATAAAAAATTGAATTTTTCTCACGTTCACTTTTGAAATTCCCGCAAGCACTTTTTCTCGCAAGATTACACGTCTTTTTACATTATGTGTAAGTATATGCATCTCTATTTTTTATTTTTTTATTATGAACATTACAATTATTACGAAAACGATTGACATTTTCCATTCAACATCACTCCGCAAATTGCGAGTAAATGCACTTCTTTCATTTAAAAAAATCTAAAACTTTGAATTTTTGTCTGATCTTTAATTCTTTTTTTGATTAAGGTGCATTAAATCTAGATGCAGTGTAAAAAAATGTCCACGCAAAAGGGTAAATATTTCGAATTTGTTTGTAAAAAATTTAGTGGTTATATTTGGTCCAAATCTGAAGAACCTAAATATTTTGTAACAAAAAATGTTTATAACTATACTTACTTGACTTTATTATTAGTTTTTTTTATTAAATGTGGTACCTACATAATTACGAAGTAGTTTCAGCTAAAATAAATTTTTTTTATCAGTAATAATAATGCTTGCCAATTTTTTTACTAAATTGGATTATACGGTTTAAATGAATCAATAAGCGCTATGAAGTTTAGCTAAGCAGTTTTTTTGTTCTAACTGTGTTTCGCGTTTGATCTTGCCATTTAAATTTTTTTAATTATAGATAACTTATAAAATACTTGAAGTAATAATCCTTCTCTTTAATTGTTTAAAACAGGACTCCATTAATGTCTTTCATGCATTTTTTGAAGTAAGGATCTTTCCATTTGTGCACTTATTGTTACTTTACATAAGAATTTTATTTTAGGTTTTAAATGTGTGAATTCTAAAGTAAATGCAATTCAAAAAATTGCATTGAACTCTATGGATTTTCAAAAATTATTGTGAATCCCTTCAAATTATTTTAAACTAATTCAAATTCGTTTTAAATCCTTTTGGTTCCATTAAAATCTCTAGATATAATTGAAATATCTGAATTCCTCTTAATTCACTAAATTACCTGAATTCCTTGAAAATCCAAAGTACTTGAATTCGCTTGAATTTTACTGAATTCCTTGCATTATTTTCAAGACCTTATAGATTCCTGGAAATATCTGAATTCCTTGAATTCTTGAACTACCTTTATTATTAGAATTTCCAAAATTCGTGGAATTCTCTGAATGCGGATTACTTTTAAATTATGCGAAGAATTCAAAGGATTTAGCGAATTCGGTGTATTTTAGAAATTTACAAAGTTCAGAATAATCAAGGATTTCACAGAATTTTATGAACTTTAGAAAATTAAACGAACTAAGAGAATTAATTAAATGCGGACAATTCTATACATTCATAAAATTCAGATAATTTGAAGAATTCAAAGGAAACAAAGTTTAGATAATTCAAAGAATTCAACAAATTTATGAAACTTAAGAGAATCATGAAATTTGCAGTTAAAGAAATTTACTAAATACGAAGGTAATCGTGGAAATTCAAGAATTCGGAAAATTCATGGAATTCGGAGAATTCATGAAACTCACAGAAATCAGAAAATTACTGGAACTCAGGGACATTGATTAATTTCAGGCATTTAGAACATTCAGAGAAATCAAGGAATTTATCGAATTAAAGGTCTTACCAGTACTCATAAAATTTTCAGAATTCCTAAAATGCAGAATTTGAGGTATTTGGGGTTTCGAGGATTTTGTAAAATTTAGGGAATTCTGAGAAATGAGGGAATTCAGAGAATTTAAAGAATTTAAAGAAATCAATGATTTCAGGCAACTTCACGCATTTAAGAGAATTTAAGGTATTCGAAGAATTTCAAGGACTTTGATAAATCAAGGAATACAGAGAATTTAAGGAATTAGAAGAATTCAGCGAATTTATAAAAATCATAGCATTTTAGCATTCAGAAAACTTGGATAAACCCATGATTTTTAAGAGAATTTAAGGAATATCTGCGAATTTTAGGGAAATTAAGGGATTCAGATAATTCCGCAGTTTAAAGAATTCAGAATATTTATTGAATTCAAAGCACTCGAAATACTTATGGAATTCAAAGAATTCAAAGAATTTAGGGGGTTCCGAGAATTTCAGTTTATTTGAAGGAAGTCGAGAGAATTGAACAGGTATAGTAATTATCTGCTCAATTCTCTCAATACCCGAATTTCCTTCGTAGAACGCCAAGAATTCATGGAAACCAAGAAATTGCAAGGACTTTAAGGTATCGAATTGTAAGATATCTAAAAGTGAAATTTCGACAATAGTAATATATGACAACGTTAAGGGCATATGATACTTCGTCGTGTGGTGAATGGAGTATAGTTCCCCCGGCTTTTTCCACAAACATGAAAATATTTAAAAATTGAATTTGGAGATGCTCCAAAATATCACAACGGATGTCCCCCGGACTCTTTTTTGAGGGATAATAACAAGAAAATGTGTTGTGTTCAATAAAAATTGTATATGTGTGCATTATTTTGAGGTTAGAGTTATTTCTTAGCTCTCTGTCATTCCGTCATTCCTACAAAAAAGTGTGTGGGGACGTCCGTTAGCATGTTCGCTATCCTTCCCCAGATTTTGAAGACAAAATCTTTATTATTTTAGGGGAAAATCCAAGGGAATCTAACACTGATAAAATCGATACTAATTCCTAATCCCTACACGTCTGTTAGCATGTTTGCTATCCTGTCCCAAATTTTTAAGACAAAATATTTATTAGTCTAAGAAAAAAGCCGGGGAAACCTAAAACTGGTCAAATCGATGATTTTCTAAGAATCAAATGCCCTTAACGAGCTGATTGTGAATCTTAGCAAGGTATTCAACAAAAACAAAAATTCACCTTATCAATGCATTAGACAAATAAGATTAAATGCTCGAAAAAATTTCATTCTTTCAGTCACCCTATTCCCTATTCTACTTATGTCGCTTGCTCACATTTAACAATGGCGGATTTACTACTGTTTTAATCCTTTAGCCTAGGTTTACTTTTGGTGATTACATTATAAGTCTCACGTGCGAAAATACTAAGAAATATCCTCACAAGGTTAAGCTGGACGGCTGTGATGAAATTAGGATATTTTTAAAGGACGCGATCTTCATGTATGTTGCACACAGTGCACGGTTTTGTGACATAGTTTTCAAAATCATAGAACTTAAAGATAGAAATCACGTAGGTGATACTTTTTTCTAATTACGGAAAAATCCTTAATAAATATAGGGAAGTTATAACTAAAGTGTAAAAGAAATTTTTTGATCCTGAAAATCGATGTTGAAGTTGGTCTTTTTGACAAAAAACTCTTTTATTAATTATAACAGGCAAGACAAGATTCAAAATTAAAAATCCAATATAACGGATCAAAATTGTAAAACAAACCTGATTCGACTAAAAATTGCTACTCAGGAGTTTTTCGGATCGATGATATATCCAAAATAAGGAAGTCAACATTCAATATGGAAAATTGACATTGTAAAAATACAACCGACTTGATTAACAATAGCTACTATGGGGTTTTCGGGTCGCTGATATCAAATCCAAAATAAAAATCTCAAAAATCAATATTATGCATGGAAATTGTACAAATAAAACTGACTTAACTAAAAATAGTTACTCGGGAGTTATTCGCCTCACTGTTTTTAAATCATAAATCAAAATGTAAAAATTCAAAATGACATCCAATATAACCAACAAAAGTTATAAAACAAACCCGGTTTTACTAAAAATTGCTACTGGGAGGTTTTGTGAGTGGCTGATTTCAAATCCGAAATAAAAATTCCAAAATTCAAAATGGAAGGTTCAATATAGTAGATTAAAATTGTAAAAACAAACTAATTAGATTTAAAATATTTATTTTACACATTCACTATATTTTTCCTATATTCGGACAGGGTTCATCTTAAATTATAAAAAACTGATCCCTATATGTAAATTCTACCTGAAGTACTACGATTTTGAGACAACATTTCATAAAACCATCTATTGTATGGCGCTGGTGGGAGGGCTGCTAGGAAATCACATACTTATTCTTTAATTGCAAAATGTGGATCTTTCGATTCATATCCCTTTTTTGCTTCTTTAACAGCCAATATCTCAATGAGCGGCAATTAATTGCGTTGGCGCGGAACATTGCAACTACAGTTCGAAGGCAATTGATTACAATGTACAGAATACGAGCGTAAGTCGTATTTATATGAAATGCGTTAAGCGTTTATCAGCCGAACCAACGTACTATACTCGATAAGATGAAAATGAGTTAAGCACAGTTTGGCATCATTTTTCGCGATCAGTTCGCTAAAGGTCGCAGGTTTTTCTACGCATGCACCATAAGTCTGCGAACACTTTTCATAAATCAAAGTCTCCATAATTGACTAGTGTTGTGTTTTTTATCTCTTTACGTGTCACTCTTGAAGTACTTCAAGCTTGCCTTTCTTCTTGCAAGTTTTCTTCATCTGTTTCGTCTCATTAGAGGAAAAAAGAGCAACACTTTTACAACTTTGCACCTTGCGATGCACTATTGCTCAAAATTTTTGTATAAGTACTAGCTCGTTAAGCACATGACGAAATTTTCTAATCGTGTAGAAATCTGAACTTATTCTCTTAGTTGAAGGAATGTCTTATCAGTTATTAAGAAGCTGGTTGTGTGAGCTGTCACAAAACTTTTGCTTTACGTGCTTAAATTCGAGTGTCCACGTTTTCACAACCTGTGACTTATCAATTATTTCCAAGGAAATCTATAGTTTCAGTAACGATCCTGGTATTCGTGATGCCATCTATTGAAGTCGATGTGAAAGATCACGATGGATCCATTAGCCAGTCCAGCCAAAAGAAATCTGAAAATCATACTTATATTAATATAAATTCTACTAATTAAGGATTAATCAGCAAATATATTTCCTTCCGCATACAGGATGCATTAACGCTTTCGTTTTAATTATTTTAAATTAATGACAATTTTAATTCAAATATTATTTTGTATTCTTTTGTAATGTTACAAAAGCTTTTAGTTATGTTAATGAAGGGAATTTTCCAAGAAATTGTTAAATATTATAAATGAGAATTACCATAAAATAATAAAAAAAAGTTTTAATGTAAAGAATAGAAATGGATTAGTATCGTAGGTATATCAATTTCTCTCGATTAAATGATTCTTTTTTTATTCCTGCATCAATCATGAATAATATTAACAGTTAAAGTTATACTGTACAAAAAAATTATTTAAATTTTCTAAATGATCAGAACTTCCTTACTCTCCACTCAAATTAATTAATATTATATGAGAATTGATTCGTCCAGAAACAAGGAATCTTCTATATTTTTGCCTCAACTTTGAGTCACGTGAATAACAAAAGTTTTGCTATAAGCCCCCCATTTCTTGTGTAGTATAAATGACGATTAGTTCCTTACTCTTTAATCAAATGTATTAATATTACAGGTCGATCGATTTTTCTCAAGTCGATGATTTATTTTACTCTTTCATCAATATTGAATTAAATTAAGAATAAAGTTGTACTGTACACATAAATTTTCAAACAATATAAATGACCATACTTCCTTACTTTCAAATAAAATTGATTAATATTATATATAAATTGATTCGTCCAAAATCAATAAATATTTCATTTTCTTGCCTCACCTTTGAGTCACGAGAATGCAAAAAGTTTGGCTATAAACACCCATTTCGTGTGTATTATAAATGACATTTATTTCCTTGCTCGTTAATAAAATGTATTAATATTATAGGTCAATCAATTTCTCTCGAAACAATTAATCTTTTACATTATTTCTTTCTTGAAAGTTCAATTATATAAATACAAAAAATCTGTATAACACAGAAAAAACTAAAGGTTCGGCAATGTTGCAACTTAAGTAATATATGATATGATTCAGAACTCAGACTCATAAAGAATTCTTTTTAAGATCTCCCTTTTAGTTCGTTGATATCCGATAAATTTGTATTCACATTTTCAACCGCTCATTTTCGGAAATGCGGGAGCCTATTTAAAATCAACAAATAGTATGCATCATACAGATAAATATTAGCAAGCATTTTTTATTATATTTTAACCCATATTAAATTTAATTACAGAAACCCCTGACTTTCTAAAAAAGGCAATATTAATGTAATACTGCAAGTGTCTGTTATATCCTTTTAAATAGTACCTCCATTTTTTGGTACATACGCAGCTGAAAACGTCGGACTTTCAACATAACTGTCCTATTTCATGTGAACTATCTTCCTTTCATGAATGACTATAATTTTAGTGTCTTCATTAAAATTATGCCAGTGCCATATCATTTAATTCAAATTATAAAATAAAATGTGCATCACTATCATATAAACATTCGAAGTGAGTCCAGGCAGAACTGACAAAAAAGTGATCTATTGGAACCGTTTCAATTCATACTTCGGGTTCATTTAGAAACCATTTACAATTTTGGGTTCCTTTTCAGAAAGAGTGATTCCTTTTCGTTGCAGCTCCTTTGGAACCAAAAAATTGTTCTAATAGAAACCCTAGTTTTTTCTGTGTATCATCGTGGATGGTAAAAGACTAATTACATGGGATACTTATCACATTACCTAAAATATATATCTACACTATCGATCTAAAACCCCTCAAATTTAGGATTTTGTTTTTCTAAAATTTTAGTTGAATTTATCTATGAAAAAAAGATCTGCCCCTTCGCTCCACTGGAAATCGTACACAGGTCTTCCGATTGCCGGTCGTGTGCTCTATCACTAAACAAACAACGGGGAAGATCTTTTTTCACAGATAAATTAAATTATAAATGTAAATGTAAGTAAAATAAAAAGCGAGAGATAGAATGAGATAAATTGAGGGAAAAAATTAATTTTCTTTCTTTTTCGTTTAAAGCGCACTTTTAGAGTAAACTGAAGACTTAATACGCACCTTTGATCGAAAGAGAGCGCCAAAGACCTGACACTGCTTTCACACGATGGAAAGGCATACAACAAAGCGAGGTTGAAGGTTCGCCAAACTTCAACGATTCCCTTGTCACCCGCAGTCATCATGTACTCGCCATCTTTGCTCATAATCAGACACTGAAATACACAATACATAACTTTAGTAAACTCTAATACCGGTGGGAAGGGTGGGGAAATAGAGGAATCGATGGAATAAGAAGTTGGGGGAAGGAGGGGGAGGAGCAGAATAAGTAAGTGGAGTCTGATTCGGGGAAATAAGAAGGTAGGGGAAGTGAAGAGAAAGTACGAAAGGGAAATCAGAAGAAGTGAGGGGTAATAAGAGAAGAGGAATATTAGGGGAAGTGAGAGGAGGAAAAGTAAAGGTAAGGGTAAATAAGGGGAAGGTAAGAAGTGGGATGAGGGGCCGGTGTAGAATTAGTAAGTAGCGGAGAATTAGAGGAAATAAGGGGATGGGAGAAGTAAGAAGAAATTATGGAAGGGAAATTAGAAGAATTGAGGGGTAATGTGTGATTAGGAAAAATGGAGAAATGAGAGGAGGGATAGCAGAGGAAATAAAGAGCAAAAGTAGGATAAGTGAGAGGTTGGGAACTAGGAGAAGTAAAGGGAAATATATTGGTAGTGGAAGTCAGGAGAAATTACGGGAGGGGAATTAGAATAAGTGACACGTAATGAAGAGACGAGAAGTTTGGTAATGAGGAATAAGAAAGTATGGAAAAGGAAAGTGCGGGGGAGTAAAGTATGAGAGGGGGATGTTAAAACTACTTAAATAACGTCTTAATAGGATACGCATCCCTTTTTTGTAGGCATCATTGGAGGAAGATATTTTAGTTTGTTACGGACAGTGTGTAACTTTTTTGAAGAAAAAGTTTTTTTTTCAATTTTACTTTTAACCTGTGAACCTTAGCAGTCAGACTACTGGAAAAAAAATATTTTAGTTTTTTGCGTGTGACAATATTCCATTTGAGTCTGAGTTTCACGTAAACGATTTATTTTGTAGTAGTTTTTCATTGATTCTGAATATATTAATGCAAATCAGTCAACAATTGACCAAAATATCCTAATCAGGTCGAAAATCTAATTTTCGACGTAGAATTTTTAGAATAAAAAATCTAGTTTTTAAATGAACATCATAATTCAGATTCATACTTGAAGATTATCATTGTGGGATTCGTGTCGCAGAAGCTTTCCATTGATGGTGAAAGCTGCAATATGTCCACGTTCATAATTGACAACGACCAACCCTTCCCGACTTATCGCCAAATTTTCAGGGGAAGAAAAGCCATTTGGAGCTTCGAGAGATCTCAGGAGGTCTCCAAAAGTCGTGTGTACTAGCACGGGACCATCTGCAAATCAATTTAATTGTTTAGGGCTAGAAAAATATTGTATATGTACAAGAATTGTAAAAATCGGTGATTATACATTATGGTCACAAGAAGCATCTGGCAAAAAAGTTTCATAGAATTTGATTTTGAAAAATTATTACTTCTCAATCCATTTTTATGCGTTCTATAAAAGCAAAAAAGGCCAGTACCTCAGTAATTCTTAAATACTACTACAATCATTTTTATAAAAATTCAATTCAATCCTATGAAATATGTTATCACGGAAACCACGTACATATTAATACGCTGTTTGATATAAATCCAATCCAAGTCTATCAAATATGATATCCTACTTATATCAACTTGATACAAAGCCAGAAGGGATAAGATTTTATGTAATTTCAATCAGAAACAATTGAAAGGAAAATATCAGATATCTCGCAGGATAGATTTGACAAAAGATTACAAATTTTGCAAGATCATATTTGATACAAGTCTATGATAAGATTCAATATATGTTTGAGGAAAAATCTGTTGATGAAAAAGTATAAGATTTCTCGATGGATAGAGTTGGATAAAAACTTCCTAGATTCTTAAATATAGAATTTGATATAAATTTCGTGCAACTAAGATTTAATATAACTCTAATGAGAAACGATTGAGAGAAAAGCATAAGATTTCTAGGGGGATAGAATTCAATAGAAATTCCAAAAATTTTGGAACACGGGATTTTATACAAGTTCTGTCTATATGTTTGAGTTTCAATCAATGTAAAGATATTGTTTCTCTCTTATACGAAGAAAGATGCGTGCCTGTATGTACTTTTCTAAGAGTCCCGTTAGTCAGTTGACTTCATTTACACCCCCACATTCCAGGGTAGGCCCATTCAGTGATCCCATATTTGAAACGAGTTACCCTCGCACACAAGGAAAACTGTTATAGATCGGCAGCGTAGAGGTGGTATCACATGACTTTAATTGCGCGCGCAACCAACTTCTCCTCTTCTGAATCCGAAAGGTCGAAGATGCGCGATTGCCGATCGGAAAACTTCGACGATTGTCTATTTATATCTCTATCCGAATTTGAGAGAAATTAAAGAATCTGGCGAATTTAATATTTCGCACGATTCTTAATTTCTAATATCAGTCGATTTGGAGGTTATGTTTTTCAGGTGTATAGAATATTGATATTACACAATTATATACGTATTACTAATATTTAT
>JAAAKG020137159.1:0-12982 GCA_010014905.2 Druon quercuslanigerum
AAGGAACCTGTATGTAAGCTAACCTTTGAATGATCTTGTATTTCTTTCAATGTACAATCACCTCTATTGCTTTGAATCCCAAATTTCCTTTATATATTTTATATCAAATATTTATAATATATTTTATGAATATATTTTTTAGTCCCTATCTTCTCATCTAATTGAATCCTTTTCTATCTAAAAAATCTAATATAGCCCTTTCTTCTTGAATCCCAGTCTTTATATCTAAATTTATCGACAGCTTATCCATCCCTATCCTTTTCTATCCGTTATGCAATCAAAAATCTTTGTGTTCCTTTTTTATTCCCTACATATTAAATAAAAGTGTTCAAAATGATACCGAAATCAATATCATTTTGATATGCAACAGAAATAATACCGAATTCAAGAGTAAGATGGTCGCTGGAACAAAATGCTCTGCAACAAAATTGATCCTTTTTTTGACTATACATTCCTATCTAATTGAACCTTTTCTATCAATTTTCGAATATAAGTCAGCCTTATCCTTTTAAAACCCAGTCTTTCTATCGACATGATTCCCCTGCTTTTCCACCTATATCCTTTTCAATCCAGTAGTCAATAAAAAATTGGTCTATCTTTTTTAATCTCTATTTTCCTATCTAATTGAATCCTTTCCTACCTTTTCTGAAATACAAGATAGCCTTACGCTTCTGGATCCTAGTCGTTCTATTCAAACGAACTCTCCGCTTATCCACCTCTATCCTTCTCCATCCATTAGGCAATCCGAAATTTAGTGCCTCTTTTTCAATCCCTATCTTTTCATCTAATTGAATCTTTTTTTATTTGTTCTGAAATATAAAATATCCCTATAATCTTGAATCCTAGTCTTTCTATCCAAATGTATCCACAGCTTATCCACCTCTGTACTTTTCTATCCATTATGCAATAAAAAATTCCTATATTTTCCATCTCTATGAATCCTCTTTGCTTTTTCACCCACTTCTTCTCGCGCTGTCATAGGAATTCTGCCCTGGCCATATACGCGGTGACCCATTTTAATCCATAATTCCAAATATCTTCTAAAATACTTTATCTACGCAGAAATGGTTTGAACAAAGTTTGACTACGACCGAGGGGGACATTAGACTATACTATCAATTTTGATCGTGAGGCCAATTTTCAAGGTCAAATAGAGGTAAGACCCTTTTCCTAAATGAGGATCCCTATTTTTGACTGTGGATTTGAAAAGAGCGGGAAATTCTACGTCAAAAATGATCTGTGGAAAAATGGTTTTTGTGACCTTTTAGAAGATATCTGGTCGTTTCTCTGACATTTGACCTTAAGTTTGTACCTTTCCAATGTCACAAAAACCATTTTTCCACAGGTAATTTTTGACGTGAAATTTCCCGCTCTTCTCAAATCCGCAGTCAAAAAAAGGGGTTCCAGTTTAAGAAACGGGTCTTACCTCCATTTAACCTTGAAAATTTACCTTAAGGTAAAAATTGATGATACAGACAAATGTCCTCCTCTCTTCTGGGCAACCTTTGTTCCAGCCATTTCTTCGTAGATAAAGTATTTTAGAAGATATTCGGGATTATAGATTAAAATGAGTCACCGTGTATATCTCTTGATCAGCTACTCTAGCGTCTTCAGAATAAAGGACGTTAAACTGATCGGCCGGAAATATTTAGCCGCAGAGTAGCCCGTCTTCCCAGGTTTGGGAATGAAGACGAAACGACAACACCCCGATGAGAAGAGAAGAATGTAAAAAAATTCAGAATCTGAATTCCCATTAATACGCTAATTTTCCTCCATCGAAAGTTCCATCAAGGAATAGAGAAAAAGAGCAAAATCTATTATAGTATTAAGATGAATTAAAAAATGAAGGAATGCAAAAGAAAGGATCGATCACTTATAAATTCACCATTGTGGCAGAAAAAAATTGAAATTTTTAAACTTATATTCAACAAAAACAAATTGAAATTAAGCATGTGCACATATTTTGTGGATAGATAAGAAGGAATGAAAATAATCGAAAAAATATGCAAGTATGAAATTAAAAATAACCTTGACAAAAAATAGAAATTTAAAAATTTTGTAATATAAATATTTTGTGGACATATTAGAGGGAATTAAATAAATCGAAAATACAGCATGAAAAATGGAATTAAAATAACCATGAGAGGTGTGTATACTGATCGGATTAGGAGGAATTAAAAAAGTTGAAAATAGGTTCGCCAGCATGGAATGCAACAAGAGTGAAAAGTTAACACGTTCAAGAAAATTAAATAATGCTCATTCTTTCGTTTAAATCTGAAATTATAAATTTTTCTCTATTATTCTCTTCTTACCGGGCTCACCGAGCCGTTGCTAGCTATATGTCCGAAAATTAGGACCTGTGATTCCAGAGCCTGAGGAGTTATTTCAGATGCTGTTTCTGCAGCTATAGCCTCTTGGAAGCTTCCTTGGCAGCTGTTTGAAATTCAAGCTAAGCGTGCTTTCTATCTCCTGATACTGCTAAGGTTTTTTCTCCTTATGGAGAGCCCCGTTAGCTGTTCATTACCGTGGCGACAAGATTTTCGTCATCGGTGCTGGAAGTCTACACTGCTCCTAAAAGTGTAGCACCTAGTGTAGCACAAAAGTGTAGCAGAAAACGACATTTATTTAACTTATTAACTCAATATAAAGACAACTTTAAGGTAAATATTAATCTTGTTTTAATTCTTAACCTCACTTTCAACAGAAAAAATATATTTCTTTTTCTTGCGTTTTAATTTATCAGAATTTCATTATAACAATTTTTTTACCATTTTTCCGCATAGAACAATTGAGAAAGGGAGAACTATGGATTCATAAATACTCGACATTCTTTGTTGGTAACTTTTATGTATACGACTCTATCCTGATGACGAAATGTTTTGTTTTCGAAACGTCGAAAATTGGAATAAAGGACTCATTGACATTGCTATTCCCTTGGTCTGAAGTATGTCATTTTTAACATCTCACTCGATGATTTAATTATTTATTATTATAACACTCAGACAAATAACATCGATTTCAGCATCTTTGCAATCTTAATTTATCTCTAATACTTATCTATCCAGAAGCTTAGAATTTTAATCCAATTAATTTGATTCCGATTATCCACTGTAACGCTTTTTTTTTAAATAAAAGATTAAATTAAATTTGACGGTCTCTCAGTAGCGCCCCTGGCACCCTAATTACGTAAATCAAACTACATGATGGATACTTATTCAGATAAATTTTACTTGGGGCAAAGGCAAACCAATTCAATCAAAGTGAGTGAGAAACAATAACGATAAGCGGAATCTATATTCCAAACGGAAAAAGAGAAACTCATTAAACGCTGAGCGTTTCAGGCTGAATGATGAAAGGGGAACCTCACCGACTTCAATTAAAAGGATAAACCTCTACTTAAAACACGCGATAATCCAAAATCAAAGAAAACGTTATCCAAAGGTTGAAGGTAAAAGGGGTTCTTTAGATTCATTAGTTTTTAAATAATAAGGGATTCTCAAAATTAATATAAAAGGGTTCTTGTAAATAGACACTAAGAGGAGAGTTCTCGAAGATTATTACGTAAGGATTCGCATTATAGGTGAAAAAGTGGGGATTCTTGAAATTATTAGAATAATTAATGAGAATCGCAAACGTTACAAGCAAAAGGGGTCATTGAAAGGATGTCCAAATTACGGAGTAATTCGAAATAATCGCCAAAGGTCACAAAATAACAGGGGTGGGGGATAATTGTTCGATAAGGGGGAGTGTTGCAAAATTATATATATATAAATCGAGGACAAATTAAAAAAATCATGCAGGACATGATTTTTTGTTTTTATTCTTTTAACACGCTTGGGCAACACAAAGCTGAGATAAATTTGGGACCAACGACCTTAATCACCTTGACCTTGAGGCTAACTTGGAGGTAATTCGAAGATCAAAGTGTGAAGTTTGTTGGTTTGGAGCTTGTGAGTTTGTCGGTTTGGTTTTGAGCGTATTAGTTGAAGAAAACAAACATTTTTACCTTCGGATGACCTTCCAAGTTGGCCTCAATGTCAAGGTGATCAAGGTCTTTAATTACAAATCCACCCCAGCTTTGTGTTGCCCAAGCGTGTTAAAACAATAAAAACAAAAAATCATGTTCTGCATGATTTTTTAAACTTGTCCTCGATTTATACTTTATTTGACCTCGGGAAAATTCACCCTAACTATCATTTCAGGCGTAAAATTTCCTGCTTTTTCAGAATCCAAGGTCAAAAATAGGAGTTCCCATTTTAAAAAATCAATTTGACCTTCAAATAAACTTGAAAATTGATCTCAAGGTCGAAATAGTTTTGCAGAAAGATGGCCCTAATTGTCCTGAGCAACTTTTGCTGAAACAATTTTTTTGTATACAGCTTATTTCCGGAAATTTTGGGTTTTCTTTGGAGGAGAAAACTTGCATAGGCACCCATCCTAGCAATCGTCCATCTGAGTAGGCAACCACTCAGATAGACGATTCTTAGGACGGGTAGTGTCAGATTCCTACTGTCTAAAACCCCTAATGTCGCAAACATTAACAGAGCATGATAAAGCATGATAAAGGATTATCACAAAGCTATTAAATTTAAAAGGATAATTCCAAAAGGATCGCAAATTTGATAAAAGAATCATTATAAAAGAGATGTCATCAGGGTTTCAAAAACAGAAGGGTAATATAAAAGCGGTAATCACAAGGGATCGCAAAAGTCTACAATGGGTTATCACAAGCTATGAAATATGGGTAACTCCAAATAGAGCCACTTTGAAGACATGTCCTTGAGTTTTGCCCCGATCAATGAACTAATGCCATTTGCAAGAAAGCAGAACGCAAAAGGTTATAATTCGAATAATTCACTTTCGATTTGCCATTGAAATGCCTAATAGAACTTTTTCAATAAGCAATTTTCAACTTGTGCAATTTGCGGGAAAGCAGAACCTTAAATGTGCCTATTAGAGCCACTCTGAAACAAGATTAACCTGTAGCCATTGTACCGGTCATTTTTACCGAGGCTAGCACGTGCTTAACTTAATATTACATTTAAGAATGCATGAAACTGATCAATTGGACGTCCTAGTCAAAAAGACTAAGTTCCGTCAGGGGATGTACGGGCTGCAGGTCAAACCGATTACTTCAATTCTATTGTTCTACTCAAATGCCTAATAGAACCTCTAAGAGAAGCAATTGTGGACTTTCAATTCGTAAGAAAACAGAACCTTACAGATGCCTAATAGTATTCACTTTAGAGGCATAACTGTCAATTCCAATTTTGTCTGTTTAGTCCGATTAATTTAAATTAAAGTTCCCATGCAAATTCCTAACAGAACCTCTTAGAGAAGCAATTATGTACATGTCGTGCCATTCGCGAGAAAGCGGAACCCAATAGGTCTCTCGTACAACCTTTTTGAAAGCATGATTTTGAGTTTTAATTCCATTAATTTAAATTCTAATTCCTATGCAAATTCCTAACTAAACCTTTTAGATAAGTAGTTTTGTACTTGTACCATTCGAGAGAAAGCTGAACCTAATAGGTTCCTCGCAGAGCCATTTTTAAAACATTATTTTCAGTTAAGGCTGTGGAAACGGGGCGTACAAAAATTGCGAAATCTACGAGACACTCAAAACTTACCAGCTGTTCGAAACTGACTGTCATATTTTATTAAGTAAATTGTTTTCTTTTAATTTCACTCATCCACTTCGACTTTTCCATTTAGACTCTAATTTTACATGTTTACATGTTTACATTTTAATGGAATTCTAATTTTAAAGTGTTATCGATTTTTTCTTTTATCCTTATTCCCCTGTCGTTGAATCGTATGCTTTCAATAAGTGAGAGCCTTGTGTATCTTCTACAAGTAAGTTTCAGTCGTCGTCCGAACGTTAAATTGAAAACTTGTCTCGACGTTTCGGTAGACAAGTTCGAAATAATAATTGTGTACCCTAATCTAATAATGTATCACATTTGATTTATTTGAAATATATTAGCTTAATTTTAAGAGCATTTTTTTTAATAATGAGAAAAATGTGTTGTATTCTAAATATAAATGACCCGTCCTTCCTTGAGTGAGTGATCGTACTACAAGTTGTGCATCTAAATCAATCATTTATAATGCAACATCGACGTTCGACAGTCTTTACTCTTGTATTCTTCTGGGATTATTTAGAGTAAAAAGTGACTTTTGAGATCTGATGTTAAGAGACATGTGTATCGGACAATCTAAGCTGCATCTCTATCAACATTTGCAACGTGGGAAACGTAAAAGGAGCATTAATTCAATCCGTTTTCTAAATGTTTCGGCAAAATTGTCCTTATCAGTGTGCAAAAGGTTAGTAGAGTATACTTGAATTGCGACACGCATATGTCCATTAGAATCGCGTCTTGTGAAAGAATGTCAACAATGCACAGAATTTACATTCTGCGAGTGAAGTATTGACAATAACAAGTGCGCGATACTATCCAATAAAGTGACATTAAACTCTGGTTTCCGAATCACGTTTACTAGTTCGCTTAATTAATTTTCTTCGAAAAATTAATTTACATGACTTCGGACTTTCGTATTAGTGACGTCACTTCTCACACAGAACTGTCACGTGAAATACTGGATTTAACATTCGCATTAATTATTTTTAGATTGGCACCTTCGCTTCAAATAGATACTTTCGAACGTGTCAAGTTCATGTCATATGCGGACCACAATTTTTTTAATTTTCTTAACCTTTTTAACTTGATCACTTGGTCTTGTCTTTATCAATTTTATTCTAAAAAACAATCGTATATCTCTTTTATTTCTTTAAATTATGATTAGCAGAAATTCGTGTTAGTGTATTAGTCTCGAGTCAACAAATACATTTAGTTAAATTGTATTAATCAACTTTCGGGAAAACGATTAAACTATTTCATTACCTGTGAGAAAATTAAGACATTTCTTTTGAACTTTTAACTAATTTAATTACTTGTCGTGTCAGTACAAGTTCGGTCGTTTAAAATGTCTAAAACACAGGCTGAGCCGTGCCTTCTTAAGCAAGTGAAACTTGCTGGCCGAGTTAAAGAGTTCGTTCCAATCGATTCCAACAGAACACGCACACGGAATGCTTCGAGCAAGATTATAGACGCTCGAAACAAATTACTTAAAGTTTCAGCAACTGCATGTTGAGCTGTTGAAAGCACCTTCGGATGGAGAAGCCACATAATTTAAGGATGACAGCATGTCTCATCATCTTCTGCAAGGTCATTTCCGAAAATTACCTTGCCAACTTTCTCTGGTATTTATACCGAGTGGTCTAATTTTTCGGACTTCTATAAATCCCTTATTGACGAAAATACAGAAATCGCGGATGTTCTTAAATTACATAATTAAAAAACAAATGTAACAGGAGAGCAAGCTTAGCTCCTTAAAAACATTCCAGTTACAAATGAAAATTAAAGGCGTGCGTGGGATTTGTTAGTAAAACGTTACGAAAATAAGAGAATATTGAAGCTGAAGGAAACTTAGAGGCTCTCAAAGCACTCAAATTTCCAGTTGACCATTGGTCACATTTCTTAGTCTTTCATCCAACCAACTTACTGGACTCACAAACTCGACGTGTCTGGGAGACATCACTAGGTGATACCACAGAATCTCCTTTTTATGATTCCTTGAAGGCAATCCAGCTAACTTGAAGGATTCTTCAAATTCAAAGTCGAATGACATATCATAGGGATTTAAGTTTGGTAAAGGAAGCCGCGGGTCCAACAAGAGTTCTGCATCCTCATCTCACCTTTCAACAAATCAGTTTCAGAATTTTGATCAAGTTCGAAAATATTTCGGCTGTAGGCAAGCACACTTCTTAATGTGTTGCGCTTAATTTAGAGCTATGAATGCAATAGAACGAAAGGATTTTGCAGCTAAAAGAAACTTATGCCTCAACTGTCTGCGTCCACATTCAACAAGCGAGTGTCCAACATCACACCAAGCTTCATCAGGATGCGACGATATCGAAAATCGCTTATCAGCCACCTTTAACTTAGGGCGAAGGTCGTACATTTTCCAGCATTCATCATTTCAATATTAATCATGTGATTCGAACGAGAGCATAAGGTTTATTACCTACAGCTGTCATCAAGGTCAAGTCAATTAGTGGTGCTTTAGTGTTTGTGCGTGCACTCCTTGATCATGGTTCTCAAGTGTCTTGCGTATCTGAGCCTCTCGCACAACGACTCAAGCTTGCGCTTTCAAGTTGTCGATTAGGTTTGCTAACTATCAGTGCGGGGCGACCTCCACCAACTCACGGTGCATTCTCGTGCATTCGTGTGCCACGTTTCGAACCCGACTTCGAGTATCCACAAGACGCGCTCGTGCTTCCGCGTCTTACTCCATATCGCCCAAGTTTCGAAAAGGGCAACGGAAATTGGTCTCATCTTCGAGGTTTAAATCTAGCGGACCCAGATTTCAGTGACTCAAAAATGATCGACGTGATCATAGGAGCAGACGCTTGTCCTTATCTGTTACTTCCGAACATTCGGAAAGGTCTCTTTAACTAAAGCAACTGAATTGCCTTCTTAGGTACTAGGGATGCATGTTTTTGTGCAAAACACCGTAGCCTTCGACTTTCAAAGGTTTTGGGAGGAACAAGAGGTTCCACCAAAGTCCATACTGACGTCTGAAGAACAGGAGTGTGAGGATTTCTTCGTTTCAACTCAAGCACGCATTCCAGAATGACGATATGTTGTTCGTCTTCCTATGAAACAAAAAATTTCATCATTTGGCATATCTTTTCAGCCAGCCTTCCGGATGCTTTAGCGCATGGAACGTTGCCTCGCGAGAGACACTTCCTTCTTAAGAGCCTATGAGGAATTTCTGAAAGAATACGAAAGTCTTGGCCACATGGTGTCTGGCAATGAGTCTTCTATTCTTCGTGATTATTCTTGCTTCTTCTACCTTCCAAATCACAAAGTATGGCGTGAATCCAGCTCTACTACGAAGTTACGAGTAGTCTTCAACGGATCTCAGAAGACTGAAGCTGGAATTTCGCTCAATGAATGCTTGCACACTAGAGCTACACTTCTCCCAAATCTAGTCGACATTGTGCTTCGTTAGAGATGTTTTCGCAGAGAGGCGATCAGGATCTTCAACTGATCCAGTGGAGAAGATCACCAAATGATTCAGTTGAAACGTTTCGTCTTACGTCTGTTACTCACGGTTTGTCTTGTGGTCCTTTTCTTGCAATTAGTTGCATTCAACAACTCGCCTTTAATGAAGGTAAAAATTATCCAAAAGCAGCAGAACTCGTACATCGAGGAATTTACATGGACGACGGAATCATAGGTGCAGATAACTACGAGGAGGCAATTTCTTTACAGAATCAGTTACATTGACTTTTAACAGCGGGCGGCTTTCCACTTCGCAAATGGATGTCAAGTGATTCTGATCTACTAGAAAGAATTCCACATGAACTTCCAGTTTCGTCTCAGCCTATTTCATTGG
The DNA here is from genome assembly GCA_010014905.2 of Druon quercuslanigerum. Classification (NCBI taxonomy): domain Eukaryota; kingdom Metazoa; phylum Arthropoda; class Insecta; order Hymenoptera; family Cynipidae; genus Druon; species Druon quercuslanigerum. The sequence goes on from JAAAKG020137159.1 coordinate 9,466, forward strand.
AATTCCAGCAATCGTTTTATATTCTGGACCTCTCTTGGAATCCTCAACGAGATGTGAAAACTTTCGACGTTCAGTTACCAGCGTGTCCAGAAGTCCTCACAAAACGTACCGTTTTAAGTCAAATAGCTCCACTGTTCGATCCACTGGGTTGGTTGAGTCCAGTTGTAATAACAGCCAAGATCCTTATTCAAACTCTCTGGCTTTTAAAGATCGCCTGGGACGATCTTCTTCCGAACGAGTTTCTCCAACGTTGGCTTGCATATCGTGACAGCCTTCGTGACATATCCTCAATTGAATTACCTCTTTGTATAAAATTTAGTTCATCTTCTGGTTCCTGTGAGCTGCATAGATTCTCCGATGCTTCGGAGAGAGACTTCGCCGCAACAGTTTATCTTCTCGTTACCTCTGATTTTGATACAAAGTCAGTTTTGCTATTGATTTGGAAGACTAAGGTCACTCCTTTAAAACAGATATCGTTACCACGCTTAGAACTGTGTGGAATAGTTTTTCTTGTTCGACCTATGCATCACGTTCAGCAAACACTTTTGTTCGATGTTCCTATTTATCTATGGTGCGATTCAATAGTCACGCTAGCCTGGATTCACGGACATCGTACAAAATGGAAGAACTTCATAGACAATAGAGTTTCTGAAATCCAAACCACTCTACCATCAGCAATTTGGCGTCATGTTTCATCATCAAGCGACCCTGCTGGTTGTGCTTCAAGAGGTCTCTCACCCGAAGAGCTATCATCATTTTCTCTTTGGTGGCAAGGCCCCAATTGGTTGCTGTTTCCCGATCTTCGGCCTATAATTCCAACCTCAGTTAATCTTGAAGTGGACTTAGAAGAGCGAACATTAAAACTTCATACTTCTAGCTGTGTTTCAACTATGTGGGTGCTTCTCAATCGCTACTCCTCTTTGGATAAACTTCTACGAGCAATGTTTTTCAGCAATCGACACGAACAGCAATTTTATTTTGAAGCAGACATTAAGGCTCTATCATCAGGAAGGTTGAAGAATTTATCCTTGGATCCTGATGAGAAACATAGTCTCATTCTGAGCTCTGAATCAACGCTGACGACTCTTTTTATTCATCACCATCATCGACGTTATCTTCAAGGTGGGGTCCAGCTAACTCTCTCTACTCCGAGACGACCATTTCTACATGCTGGCGTCGAGTATGCTAGACGCATTTACTTGCGAACAACTAAGGTTTTTGGTTACCGATCATATAAAGATACATCGCTGTCTTCTTTTGTTGTTCTACTCGAGCTGTCCACTTAGACGCAGTCTCTGACTATACGGGTGATGCCTTTCTAGCTGCCTACTTCAGATTCATTTCTCGACGTGGCGTTTGCGCTACCTTGACCAGCGAACAAGGTACAAACTTCGTTGGAGCAGACGTCAAGCTCAGAGCGATGTTTTCAGCAGCTTCAAAGGAGTCAAACCTTTCAGCTTCGTGTCTCGCTTCGTATGGCACAGAGTTGCTATTTGATCTACCAGGTGCGCCGCACTTTGGGGGAATTTGGGAAGCGGCAGTGAAGTCAGCAAAACACCACCTTCAGCGAGTCATCGGAGATACTTCCCTCACATATGAAGAAATAAGCACATTTCTGTTTTAAGAAGACGCCTGTTTGAATTCAAAAACTCTTCAATCTATGCCCGATGATTCTGATCATCTTACGGCTCTTACTCCAGGTCATTTTTTGAATAAAGAACCTCTTAACAGTATCCCTGAGCCAACTTACATTTAAATTGCCTCTATTTGCTTATCTCGATAACAATTGTTACAAAAAATGCGTCAGCATTTCTGGCAACTTTGGTCCTCGGCCTACCTAAAACAGCTTCAACCTCGATCGAAGTGGAGGACTCCTTATCTGTCACTTAAAGTTGGTGATCTCGCTTTTATCCGTGATGAAAATCCACTAGCAAAAAAGTGGCCTTTAGGTCGTATCTTTTGAGCTTCATCCCGGTTCTGATGGTCATGTGCGCGTTGTGTCTCTTCGCACTGCGAGTGGTTTGCTTAAGCGCCCTATCGTAAATTGTGTCTTTTACCAAATACGAGAGGCAATGTTGAGATCTCGTTTTAAAGTATCGTATAAATCCTTTTCAATTATGTTATTTGAATGTTTGAACTTATTTATTTCGGTCTGGTTATCTAAACAAAAGTTCAAACTATTTATTTGTTCAATCGTCGTTATAAAACTGTAATCAGAATTCGCCTTGAATTTTTTTTTAATCATCAAATACTTTTTTTAATGATCTGGGTGAACCTTTTTTCCAATTTTGACTCAACAAAAGCGGGCGGAATGTTCGGACTTGACTCATATTTTATTCATTTCACAAAAGATTTTTGCATAATTGGTCTTTAAAAGATGCCTCGAAATTTGAGTCGCAACAACTCCATTCCGTGCATTTAATGTAAACGAGAAGTTCGTCTGAAATGCGCTCAAATATCGAAGAGTTATTTTATTTGCCAAAATTGCGAATCAGATTGAAAATTTGGTCATATTTCGTGTTGAAACTATGTTTATTTTAATAAAAAAATAAGTTGGATTCCTTATTTCTTCATAAACAATTTGTTTTAGCATCAATTTCGCCAATATTCACCAGTGGCCCATCCTGACAGCATGGCCCAACCCTGACTACATTTTTTCATTTTTTAATTTGTCGAGTAAAGTTTTTTTTTCGAGCGCGTCAATTTGTCTGACGTAAAACTTCCTTATCATCGTCTTAACTTTAGAGTGCGACAAAAAACCAAAGGAATTTTGAATTTAAACGGAAGTTATAGAGCATAATCAAAAAGTGGCCCAACCCTGACGACATTCCCCTAGATATTTATAATTGTTAACTAGAGTTGCCACCCTAATTAAACTAGGTTTCGTTTACCAGTTATTATTAGGTTGGTATAGTTTAATCAACTGTATGACCATAGTTTTATTACTAAGCAATTCTTGTCATTTTAACTAGATCTAGTTTAACTAGAGGCTTTTATTTATTTTAAGGAAAAATATTTTTTCAGTGTATGTCCTCAGTCGCAAAGATTCATTATTCTTAGATATCATGGAAGCCAAGCGGATATATATGAGAGAGCTTTGGGAAGAATATTAGCGCGAGAGGATATACGTTAGAGCGGAGATAAACGCGGTTCCGGTGTAATTTAATGTTGATTAGCCATTCAAATTCCTAATAGTACCTGCTGGAGCAGCAGGTTTGAACTTTTGTAATTTGTGGAAGAGTAAAACCTAATAGATTTTCTTTAGGGCTACTTTCAAGGCAGAACTTCGAATTTTAGTTCATTAAATTGACTTTCACTTTGACATTAAAGGCCTGCTAGAACCACACACGAATCGAAATATAGGCCTTATACTTTGTCGATCCAAGAGAAAGTATTGCCGCTACTTTGCGGCTACTTATTCTATTAGCTCCTGCGTAGCTACTCCTAACGATATTTTGATTCTATTTTGCTTCTATGTAGGATTCAGCCCCTACATTGAAGGTCTTGCCTCTATGTT
>JAAAKG020137160.1:0-12982 GCA_010014905.2 Druon quercuslanigerum
TTTTTATAAATATATATATATATATATATATATATATATATATATATATATATATTTATTTATTTGTATTGTATTCATATTTATATTTATACATATTGTCCAATTTTGGTCGAATTCAAAAAAAACAAATGAGTTTTTTTGTAAATTATATTCAGGGATCAAGCGCTATATAGTTTAACACGTATTTTCCACAAGAGAAAAAGACGTTTTTTAAATCTTATTCAAAATTACCAAAAGTACGTCTATCGTAAAGACCTTTCACAATTTTTTTCACAATTAGCCTTAAAATATGAATTAAAAATTACTTTTTAAATCTCAGCCCGATAAGTATGTTTTATGGGGTTCCAAAATAACTCCATAATTGCATAATTGGTTTTTGCGAGTTTTTGGCGCTATTTACTATTTTTTTGCTAATTCATTCAGTTAAAATTATTTCTAATACATAATAGTACATTGCGCTACGAGTGGAGAAAATGGTCGATTGTGAATGAGCAGCCGTTTGACGCGCGGGCGAAGCGAGCGCGGTAAGAATGCGAGTTCACAATCGACCATTCTCCACGAGTTGCACATACGTTGAGAAAAGTAGGCAAAAACCCACCAGTGTCGAAAAGCGATCACGTGAGCGTTGAGAAAAATAAGGAACGCCAGTCACTTTTCCACACTAGTGGGTTTTTGCCTACTTTTCTCAACGTTCACGTCATCAATCGAGAAATCCAACGTTTTTTCCACTATTTTTAGTTGTAAAAAGTGGTATTTTCGACGTGCGTGTTGGACAAAATATTTTTTTCTTATCATGATTAGATGAATACATAAATCTTTGAACTAATATATTATTATGTATAACTAAACAATATTCTATTAGAACAATGCTAGAAAGTTGCAGTTTCATCAAAAATTTTACACTTTTTTTCCACTTTTCATTTAGAGCAAGCTCATAATTAATTTAAATTAACAAACATAATTGTTTAAAAAATTTATTATTTCTTTTAATAATATTCTCTCAAACATAATTATTTGGAAAATATTATCTTTTATAAATATTTTTTATTAAATATTGATTCTAGAAAGTTTCGGTTTGCTCTTAATTTTTCTATAGCTATTTTTTCACTTTTTGGTTATGAATAAATAATAAATTAACATTTAGAACATGAATATAAACAAAAAGGGCTCTTTGTAACTACACCAAGGAAAAGGTACATTCAATATGATGCATATGGAAAATTTAAAGAATTTATAAAATATCTGTTTCTATTTAAATAAAAAGATGTCCGCAAAAAAAAGGTTGTTTGAAAAATTATTCTACCTGATGTACATTTATTATTTTTATATAACTAAAAATCTCAAGCAAAGTAAAAAATGTAAGAAAAATTAACAGAATTCTCGCAATGCTTACAGAGAATATGAACAATACCAAATTATTTGAAGAATTATGTTTATTAAATTTAATTAATTATTACCACACAATAAGCGAAAATTGGATAAAAAGTTGAAAATTTCAGACAAAATTAAGGTTTTTAACATTATTCAAGAAAATATTATTCAAAATACATAAATACTTTTTAAATAATTGCTTATGAAACAGTTAAACATTTCTAGCAAACCGCAACTTTCTAGAATTTTTCAAGGAGAATGTTACTAAAAATAATAATTATTTCTTTAAAAAGTTTATTTAAATATCTAATTATTGGTAGGAAGTAATATTTTATATATTGGAAATAATTTTTGCTAAAAGAAACCATACAAAAATAATCATTAGGACCAAAAACCCACAAACTCAATTTTTCACTTATGGGAGTTTTGTAGGACCCCATAAAACAGTTTTATAGGGTAGAAAAACATGTTTGATGCGTATCCTATGAATAATTGTGAAGAGGAATATATACTGTCATTTTGATGCACCTAATATTGACGATTCTGAATAAAATGTACACAAACATATTTTTTACTATGGGAAATATATGCTTAAACTTCATGGGACTTTCGGGATCTCTAAATATTTTTTTTCCAAGGCTTTTTTGTGGATTCGAATAAATTTGAGGGGGGATATGCATGAAGACTCGAAAGAAAAATTTTGGACCACCCTGATATATACTGATCAGTAAAAAACGATTGAAATTGGTTTGAAAAACATTTTCTTTTTTAAAAAATGCCCAGAATTTGCATTGCCCATCACTAAAGCTCTACCATATTTTTTTTTACTGAGTATGTATGTATTTACGCTCAAAAATCTTAAAAATTAGTCACGAACTGAAATTTAGCAGGTAAAAAGTTAAACTTTTTTCAAACAGAAAATTCCAGGACTTGAATATTAAAAATTTGAATTTCATTTTAGATTATTGACGTTTACACACTTTATTTATTACACAGTTATTAGTGAAAAAAGTTGTTTAATGAAAGCCAGCTCATTACATTCATTTATATTTATTTATATATAAATATTCTATCATTGCAATTTCTGTCATGGGTCGTAAATTGTTGAGTCTGATTCAACAATTCTTTAACCATTTATGCTAACTTTTCAGTAATTAATAATTGCATTCGATTATTAGAAACTTGATAAAAAAACCGACTAAAATTTACGAATTTTGTCTGCAATTAAGGACATAAATTCTCATATTTTTATGCATTCTTTTAATATGTCTGATAACATTAGCCTTCCACATGCAACGATAGCTACAATGGTAGCATTGAAATCTTGGTTCCCTGCCGCATTCATTTCGAACGTGTTTTTTCCATGTGCTTTCCCATACAAAAGATCTTGGACAAGTTGGACAAGCAAATTGTTTAACTCTGTTTTTGTCAATTCTCCTGGTCATTCCGTGATAATAATCTGTGAACAAAAAACAAAAAATAGAGTTAGAAAATAGGGTATGAAATTAATCAATCAAAAGCTGTGTAGAATCCTTTAAAGTTTGATAAGCTTAGATATAAAGTTACAAAATGTTCAAAAGAAAAAAAAAGAGAAGACTAAAGATTTTGAATCTCTAATTCTCTCCAAAAATCAAGGTCGTTTTTTATAGCGATGTGGAAGGTCAAAACCTAAAGGTTTTTGTTTAAAGTATTAAAATTATTAAATTAATTCTTTTTCTTTTATTTATACTCTTAATTAATGATTATCCACTGTAGAGTGGATTCCCTACTTTGTTCCTTAAAATAACAAAATTACTTAATTTCTACAATGATTAAATTTTTTTTTTAATTTTCAATTGTTTTGTTGACCAGTGACGCTTATTCAAAAACAGCTTAGAATAACGTAACCTACTAAATTAAAATTCTTGTTCAATAAAATGTATTCTAACTTTTAATGAATTCACTTATATTTTCAAAGTGACTGAGAAGTTCTTCAATGCGTAAAGTGACTATTGAAGCATTTAGAATAATTTGAAATAAAAAAACCTAAAAACTGTTATTTATAATACATGAAAAGGAGTTATAAATTATAATCAAAGGATAGATTGGACAATCAGAAGTTTTCTACAAAACACATATTTATTTCACTGACTGAACCATTATCTTACAAAGCTTATTATAAATGATTACAATACAAACGTGAAGATCTAATTATTTTTATATAGGATAAGTAATACTCATTATAAATACGTTCGAAATCGATTTTTCTGTTCCCTCGTTTGATACTTAATTTAATTATCCTGTTAATAAAGAGTACAAAATTATCTTTTATAAATAATAAATATTTGTATTTGTGGAACTGAATATTCTCTGGAAGCAATAAAGAATTGGCATGTGTCATTCAATGATATCACGTTTAAGCTTTTGAAGGATCTGAAACAGTAAGATTAATTATCACAATTAGTAATCTCAAAATATCATAATACTAACGAAAAGCTAGCATGACTTTCAGAACTATTTTTTTAACAAAAGAAAGTTGTTTGGTAATTTTATTTCATAGCAAAGTACTAATAGACTAATTTTTTAATAGAAATCTTTTTTATTAAAAAAAACCCAGCACCATAAGACATAAAATTAAATGTTTAAGCTAAATTTAACCTTTTTAAAGTATAACTTTAGAAAAAATGGTTGCACTTCAATATATGTTAAAAAAATGCTTTAAGCGTGATAATAAATTTCATTTTCGACAAAAACTATAGAAATTTTAACATTGAAAATGGTAAAAGTAATTGCTTTTATTTGAAAATGTTTCCTCAAAATATCTAACTTATAAAGAAAAATTTATGAAATATTAGATTTACATAGTAATTTGTCATGGGTATAAAATAAATATAAATTTAAATAATAAAAATACCCACCTTAAAAAATATTCTTTGTCAACTGCCATTGTTTTTCTTGGCCCATGTCTCAAGTCAATTGGCTTTCAAAAAATCTGTCAAGCCGTCGTTATCTCATCTGTATTTATTTGTATGCAAATTAAAGTATTTTCCTGTATTCCGGAATATTTAGTAATTCCCTCAACATGTTAAAAATAAAAACCTGTTTAATCAGTCGTCTTCTTTATCAAAACTGAATGAAAAAAATGTCCTAAAGATCCATCTCCGTACGTAAATCTTGTTCTTTACTCGCATACTTATCAGAGTTGAGCAAAATCAAAACGCATTAAGAAAATAACAAATTAAAAGAAACAATATAACATATGAAGGTATCAAAATATCATTTAAAAGAAAAAACTTTGTTTTCTTCAGTGTCATTAATTTTTAAACCGAAGTTAAGCCATTTTTAATTCCGAATAAATTATACGAATTGCTTCAGTTTTTAATTTATAATGAGTGAGCAAATAAAAATAAAATTTTTGAATTTAATATTGCCAAATGTGATTCGTTTCCTACCATAAAAAATGTGGACAAGTGCAGCATCCGTTAGGCTTTTAGCAGATAATTTCGTTTAAAATATTGATTACAAGATACCTTTCGTACGAAACTCTTACCTAATGTATCTACTTTTAATAAATAATTAATTAATGATTAGGATTACGTATTTTTACCAAATATGATCAAGAAACAAAAAAGTACATATGAAACCCCCAAAACTGCAGTGACACACATTCTATTCTGGGGGATTAGACTCAACCTCTAAAGGCTCGTTCTTAACAACTACTCTGTTTTCAGCATCAGCTGTAGTTGCAGTTTCAGTATCAGTGACAATGGCAGTTTCAGTGTCATCAGGTAATTCTCTGCTCGACTCATTGTCAATCACAGATTCTTCTTGGATTGTATGCGAAGCCCTAGTGGAGCTACTCGTATTAATTCTTTGTTTACACCTATACTGTAAGTGCCTCGTTAGGTTGTATTCATACTTAATGAGACTACCGCAGTTATTTGGGCAAAAGAAATCTTTTCTCCCTTTTGATGGACTTTTGAATGTATTTCCAGCCTCAGCGTTTGTATCCATTGCTTCCGGGTCCAAAGAGAGCTCAGCACTTGCCAGGCTTGACAAACAAGGTGCCAAAAGTTCCTTGTTATCTTCCAAGATATCAAAATAGCCAATTTCACTCGCATTTCCTGAGAATTCCCCAGTTTCTTCAAACAAATCTTCTACCCTATGTGCACGTTGAGGTTCCTGCACATCAGCAACATCTTTTCCATGAAGATGTTTTGGAAGATCCTTATCTTGAACATCATCTTGACGATCTTCAGACTTGATATTTGGTGGCACATCAAGAGGAACATGGTAATTCTTCACATTAGGATGCCGAAACTTGATATGCATACTTAAGTTCCAAGCATGTTTGCAGAGTTTATTGCAGTGAGGACATCGATAGACAGTTGGTAGCTGTGGTTGATCTTTGTGATGTTGCTGCTTTTGTTTCGCAAATGCGGCTTCACTCTTGGCTCTTTCGAATTCCTCTCTCGTCTTCTGATCCTGGATTGCATCAAAATCATTGATATATTTAACACCCCCGGAATCATAAATTACTTTCTTCCTCAAGACGTCGACCACAAAGTTCTTCCTTCCAGGATGACGATGTTTTATATGTATAATCGCACCCCATTCTTGCCTGCATTTCTTGATACAATACGGACACTTAAAACGCAATTTGCCACAAACAAAACGCAGATGGTTATCTAAAGTGTGCTTGTAGTTAAAAGCCAGCCCACAGTCATTAGGGCACTGGAACCGCTGCTTCTTTTTCTTTTCTGCAGATTCTTCATTCGAGCCTCCAGCCTCGGGGTTTGAGAGGTTCCCTATTTTCGTGGACGTAATTGTATTCTCCTTCTTGGTAATTTTACTTCGACGACGAATATCTCTGTAGACAATTTGCTTCGTGAAGACATTGATTGCACAAACTTTATTGAGTCTGTGATTTATTTCGATGTGTTTGGTCACCAGAAGGAATGTCCTTGTTCTATAGCGACAATAGGGACACTGGTATCTTTGAACCTTTGGACAGGTTCTTCGAATGTGTCTGCTAATGTTGTAAACATGATCAAAAGAGCTTCCACATTTGTTGGGGCAGTCATGTTGCTTAGCAACTTTCTGTTCACTGGTGCCTTCACCAGTTGGGTTATTGAGATCTGGTTCCTTTACTGGGGCTTCTTTTTTCTCTAGAATTTCGTTTCGCCATGTATCAATTACACGCGGCTGGACCATTTTGTGGTGCTTGCTTATGTGTCGCATTATGCTGTAACTGTACTCGGAACGAGAGTCACAATACCAGCACTTGAATCGATAAGACTGACTTGGATATTGTTTTCCACAGTTGTACTTGATGTGTTTTTGAAGAGCACTTTTTATATAGAAGAAATTTCCACATGCATTAGGACAAGCTATTCGCCTTTCATGGCTTGTTGAATCATCCACTGCACTTTTAGCAAGCTGGATTTCAGACAAGGCATCCTCTTGATTCTCTGGAGCATCGTGAGTATTTTCACCATCAGAAACAGCTTCAACATCCACATAGTTGTCAAAATTAGGAGTTGATTCTGACAAGTCATCACTGTCATAATCATCATGACTCATTTCCATGTCTTCGCTGATCTCCGCTTCGCATTCAACATTTTCAGCTGTGGAATGTGGGTTAAAGAGTTGTACACTTTTTGATCCTGGAATATTTAAAATAGTAGGCTCAACAGTCCTTGATAGAATCGATGTTCCTTTTTCAGGGAGAGTACTTCTATCTGCCTGAAGGAGACTTCTTTCGTTAACGTCGGGCTTGTAAACATTACCTACGGGAATAATTTCATTTTCTGATGAAACAGCTACCTTACGAGAGATACTTAAGATTGGAAGTGGAGATTTTGGATGCTGAGGAGGTTTCACGATTCTTCGATGTAATGGTCTCGAGATATTGGCTCTTGCAGATTTGAAGAGATTGGGGTTTGAAGATTTTTGGCGAATGCGTATTGAGGAGATGATCTTCGGAGTTGAGGTAACGTAGGGGATTCCTTCTGGAACAAAATGTAAATAATGATTAGTTTCTGGTAGCAACATTTCTTGACGAGTTGACAAAGTGTGTTCTCTCGAGTACATGCAATATTCAATCATAATTATTGATTGATTTACTACCCATTTACTACAAGGACAAACAATTTTACCCTCACATCTCAATCTTAATCGAATTAAAATTCATAATTTCATTCGACAATAAATTCATTGAAAATTCACCATGCATCAGAAGGACTATGTAGAAAATGTTTAAACCAAAATTATTATTTTATTTACACAGTTCTATATGGGGATACAAATAGTTTTTAATAAAACTAAATTAGTAGTCTTCATAAAAATGCATAAAATATTTCGTTGTAATCATAATGGAGTTTTGCAGACATCAATGGCATAGACTTCGTTTCCAGGATGTTTTCTTCGAACATGAGCCCTCACATTCGACACATGTTTAGTACGATATAGACAATATGGACAAACAAATCGCGGATTTTGTCCGCACTCAAATTTCGTATGATAGTATAAATTGCTTTTGTATCGAAAAGTACTGGGACAAGTTGGACAAGGAAATATCTGCCTTCCGTTATCAAGTGTGACATTTGTGGTGATTCTTTGCTGTGTTCTTCTGCCTCGAAAATCGTGTGATGGAGAAAAGAACCCCATATCTGAAAATGAAAAAAAAATCACTGAAAATACATCTTCACTCGATTTCAATTTTACGAAGAGCAATCATTTTTTATATTTGATGACAATAAATAACATAAAAGCAGGAATTATTAAGTGGGAGAGAAAATGATTTCGAGAGCCTTTATAAACCTTTTATTAATATTAAATGTAGAACATGCGTTATACAAGAAATGCCAATACCTTTTTTTTAGCGGTCTTAATAATATAATATTACGTTAAATGAAATTAATCTTTGCCCAGAAATGTCTAGCGAATTTTGATTAGAAAATGAGTATATAACAAATGAGTATTGTTGGTATGTGAAATCTTTATCAGTCTTGAGAATATATTTTTATGCAATGATCATTTTTAAAACCAGCAGTATTTTCACTCTATAAAAGATAAATTTAGTTCAAAACTATTTTCTTCTCGGTTTAAATAAATCTATAGTATACACTTCGAGACCTGGATGTTTGTTTTTTACATGCGCACGAGCACCAGATGAAAATTTGGCTGTGTGGTTACAATAGGGACAACAAAATCTTGGACCCATGTTACACTGGTACTTCAAATGGTATGTTAAATATTTTTGATGGTTAAATGAACTAGGACAGTTGGAACAGAAAAATTTCTTCTTAGGGACCTCAGTTTCTTGCTGCAGAATTAAAGCATTGCTTCCAAAGTTATTCCAGGCTGCAACAGATATAAAATGTATTATTAGATTTAAAATTAAAATACAAGCTGATAAAGAAACTAAGGGTTAGAGGAAAGTAAAACATACAAAGAGACGGGAAAATCTTCATTGTTTCAGGAAATTAATTTTACTTTTTATTGTTATATTCCACATTTACAACAAACATCTTATTTTTTAAATGTTTTTATTATATTAATACTGCACATATTGTTTAAACAAATTAATTGTACGTATTGATTGACCCGGATGACGTGTTCGAATATGCCTTCGAGTATTTGAAACATGACGAGCTTTATAGGAACAATATCCGCACCCAAATCTAGGACCTTTTCCACATTCGTGTTTCAGATGGTATGTTAGATATCTCTGATGGCTAAGTGAAGTAGGACAGTTTGGACAAGGAAATTTCCTTTTTGGAACCTCACTTCGAACCTCAGTTGGAGGTTGAAGAACATACATATTTTCTCCATACCTGTGCCAGCCTGCAACAGAAATAAAATGTATTATTATTTCTTAAGGAAAAAGTAAAATTCCACTTTATGAAGATAATAAAAGAGTCTAAGCAAAAATTGTATATGTATACAGAGGTGGGAAATTTTTATATGTACTATATTTAAACTTGAAAAATCATATTTTATGTAAAGATTTTTATTACAGTAAAATTATAACTATTAATTACAAATATCAATTATCCGCATTGTTTCACCTGGATGATATTTACGAATATGCCTTCGAGTATTTGAAATATTACGAGATTTATAGGAACAATATCCACAAGAAAAACGTGGATTTTGATTACATGCGAATTTCTGATGGTAGGTGAGTCCACTTTTCCGTGCAAATATGCTGGAGCATCCTGAACAGGGATATCTTTTGATTTGTTGACAACTAATATTGAATGAATCTTGCGGTAATAAGACTCCATATGAAGGTACTGAATAGAGATGCTGCGCGTACGGAACGTCTGAAACAAAACAGACGCTACTTAAAGTAAGAAAAAATTTGCATATTGGTCCTCTAAACAGGACTCATGTATCCTTTTCTAAAAGCTGCAATAATTCTTTTTTTAAATCTACAAAATATTTTGTAAACAAATTATAGATATGTAATTATCAAAATTATTAACATGTTTTTATTTTCTTTAAAATACATACATTTTTGAAGGACAAAGTCTTTTTTAAAAGTATGATCTTGATGTCAATAATATAGTTTGCTAAACTGACGCTTTTAACTTTTTTATAGACAATAGATACTACAGAATTTGAAATAAGTTAACAAATAAATTGTTCTGGTCAACTGCTGAATTATTGAAATAAATCAATTATTGCAGATAATCGTAAATTGAATTTTATGTCTCATGCAAATCCACAGCCCAAACATCTCTTCCCTGGTGTTTTCCTCGTACATGCTTGTACATATTCGACCTCAACTTGGACAGTTTTGCACAATAGGGGCACTTAAAACGAGGTGTTGTTAATGAATCCTTTGGTAATAAGACTCCATACGAAGGTAGTGTATAAAAATGCTGCTCGAATGGAAGACCTGAAACAAAAAAAAAAGTTAATTAGTGTTAGAGAAATGTTCTAGATTGATCTTTTATATTTAGAATAATGATTATGAATTCCTAAGATGAACGAAAATAGCGCCCAATTTGTCAAATATTTGCAAAATGTACATTTTTTACTAGATAGTAATGGATAATAACAGAATTGTCATAATTAAAATTATTAACATGTTTTTATTTTCTTTGAAATAAATACATTTTTGAAGGACATACTCTTCTTTCAAAGTATGATTTTGATATCAACAACAACTTACAAAACTGACACTTTTAACTCTTCTATAGATAGTAGATACTATAGAATTTGACATAGTTAAACAAATAAATTGTTCTAGAATTGTAGATCCTATATATTTTAAGTAACGCTGAATTATTGAAATAAATCAATCGTTGTAGGTAATCGTTAATTGAATTTTATTTCTCTTGCAAATCCACAGCCCAAACATGTCTTCCCTCGTGTTTTCCTCTTACATGCTTGTACATATTTGACCTCAACTTGGACAATTTTGCACAATAGGGGCACTGGAAACGAGGTGATTTTCCGCACTCGTAAATCATGTGTTCTCTCAGTCCGTTTTTTCTTTTAAAGCAACTCCCACATTTTGGACAGTAGAATTTGCCATTGCTGACAATCTCTCCTAATCTGAAATCTAAAAATATATCGTTTATTTATCTTGTAACTCTATTTGCAAGCACACTATTTTAAATATATAAAATCACAAAGGTGCAAAATAAAAAATTTCCCTCAAGAAAGCCTTTTTATGATTGAAATCACACATTAGAGACATGCATAACAAAAACAGTAGCATAATGAAAAATAAATCCGGGAAATTTTTTGCTGTATATTTTATTTTAAAGATGAACTTTTACAAATTTTCAACATCCTCTACAAAAATGGCATGTCCACTGTGTTTTCTCCGAATATGTTGTTGAACGTTCCAACTTTTTTTTGAGACGAGCCCGCAATAGGGACATCGGTATCGAGGTGGCCTTCCACAAGCATATCGAAAATGAGTCATCAAACTTTTCTTCTGAGCAAAGGCACTCGTGCAAGTTCCACAAGCATACTTTTTACTTTCAATTTTAGTTTCTTCTGTAGAGTTGTGTACAAAAGTTTCCTCGAACTCTTCTTCTACTTTCACTACTGAGAAACACGGAACACCTGAAAATTATAGAATAGTTTATTAGTGAAATAATGATATGAGAAAATTAAAAGTCTCTATCTTAGCGAATACTTATATTTCGCAATTCGAAAGATTAGAACATACTAGCATGCAATACAATAAGTATTTTTTCATCCTAGAAAATAACATCTTTTCAGTGGAATCCGAACCATCGGGATCAATTTTATTTATATCAATGTCCCTATATTTTCTCATAGTTAAATACAAAAAATGGATAGCCGAAGGAGAGTATAATATTATTTTATTTAATTAAATGTGCATACAAGGAGTATATGTTAAAATAAACATATTTTGTAAAGGAGAAAACATGCAAAACTTGTTACGTAGTAAATTTTAATAATCATCATCCTCCTTCATCGTAAGTTGGGCAGCAGCCTTAGATCTTCGGGATCGATGGCCTTCCCAATCTTTTGCATTTGTAAGAATAATTCCCAACGCAGAAAATAGTTTCGCTTCTGTCACTTTTCCTCCACTTATTTTATCAAAATGATTCTTCAGGAGGACACCTGCAATAAAAATAAAATATGCTTAAACAAATAATTGTGTAATATAATAAATATTCTTTGCAAATTTTCACGTCAAAAGATTCAATTTGGTAATCAATATTAACCGATTGGACGCATTTTCGATCCACTTTTTTTTCATAATGTACCAATTCATCAAAAGTATTTTATGCCAAAGTCGGAATTTTTGTTAGATTCTTTACAAACAAAAAGGTTTTGATTTTTATCGAAGATTGGCACTTTCTTTTTATATATTCCAGAACTTCTTGGAATAATCAGAGATAAAGTTTCTATGTTTTAATTTTTTTCTTTTTCAGAAATTAAAGGAGATGTTGTTTTTATAAATCGACCTTCTAGCTTTATGAAAATATTTTTTTTTTACTTAATTATATGAAAAGATTTTGTTTAAAGAATCGGCTTATTATCCCTCCTTACCAACATTTAAAAATAAGTTGATTTTAAAGTATGACAGCATATTATTCAGATAATAAGATTCTCTCCAAATTCACCTCATATATTTTTCAAATAAAAAATTTATGTCAACAATAATTAAAAAAAATTATTATGAGCAAAAAACCCAGGCCGAAAAATTATATATAGTTGATGTATAGTGTGAAGTACTTTATATAATATTCAGTTTTTTTGCAAAAAATGTCTAAAACGAATGCTATAATAATATTTGCGCTTGGGAACTTTCAAAAAACTTAAACTTAAATTTACTTTAAGTGAAATTTACATACATAATCTTTATTTTTTAGTTATGTGTGCTGAAGTGTGGAGAACCTGTTTACTGAAAACATGCCCAAAAATTTGATCAAACACAATTTTTTAAATAAATCATTTTTTCTTAGATAGAGAATTTTTTGTATGAAAAATAATCTCGGTAATTTTTTTCGCTGAAAAAGGAGTTGGATGTGACAGAACAAGAGTCAACTCCTTTTTTAAAATTTAAAAAATTACCATTTTACTTACAAAATTTTTATTTAAACATTCATAATAATTCATAATAAATATATAA
>JAAAKG020137161.1:0-12982 GCA_010014905.2 Druon quercuslanigerum
TATACTTTCAGATTACTATTTCACACTGCATGCAATACTGTGAAAATTGCTCATTTCACAGTGGGTACGCATTAAACTGCAGCTTTACTATTCAAAATTGTACATCTTACCATGTACTTTTTTCCGTGAACAGAATAATTTACTGACGGTGGCTATGTGTACCGAAATTTCGGTACGAATACCCGGAATTTTTCCGTATGAATAGCGGGACCTGGAATGGGGGCTATTTTTACCTACTGCAATTTTATTACAAATAGTAGCATTTTTTGTTACGTATAGGTACTCTTAAATTTATGTCGTAGCTTATGAGACGAGAAGAAATTTCCCCGAAGGATGTGAGAGGATTATGGCGATTCAAAATTAAAGTAACGGAAGTAACATGCTTACGATTACTATACTCTTGACTCATATAAATACAAACAGAATCTCATAAAAATCATCAAACAACAAACATTGCAAAATGCAACCACTAAGTAAAATCAAAGAAAGTTTCGAAACCTCAACAGACTTGTTTAAACTGAAAAGGAACGTTTTCGCCGAGAGACAAACACGACGTGACCGGTTTTGAAAGAACGGCCTTGAGATTTCTCAAGGGAAGGGAATCGAATGGTCTTGCTGAGGCCGATGTGTCATCTAGACAATTTGTGGACCTGCGTGGTAGGGATTGCAGATAAGAAAAAGCCGATAAACACGAGGCATAGAAGAAACTCATCGAGTCCCTGAAGCTTGAAAAAACGAGATGAGATCAGATCCAGCAGAGATCACCAACTTTTTAGAGCTTTTATTGCCAAGCGCGTCATGGATAACACGCTGCGAGTTGCGATCTGTGTCAGTTCACAACGTGTGATTATCTTCTTCGCCAGGCTCCTTGCCCCCACTTTTTCTTTCCCTCCTGATCCTCTTCATCCCTCTTCAACGGGGACTTCCGTCTCCCACTTGGGGCTTGACCCCACTCCTCGACGTGCACCGACCTCGCTCGTCCTTGTCGCTGGTTGCTTGCAACCGTTAAAGTGCAAGAAAAGACGATGCATCTTTTACTGTCCGCCTTATAGGTAGATATAAGTACTCTCAGCAGTACTTACTTCTGTTCGCTTTGTTACATGCCATTCTACAAAACACAGGTATGTGGGCATTCCTACAAATTATGCGTATCGCCAAAGACGCCAGATTATTCCAGTCATTCGAAACTAAAAATCAGGAAGAAAAATTAATAACTAAGTGTTGGGGTTATTAATACTCTCTCCTTTACACTTTTTTCTCTTTTTAATTCCACTTATGCTGATTCCAACGAGCCATTGTCGAGTCAGCATTCACTTAGTATGGTGTTCATTTGCTCATTTACTATTTTCACCACTTGTGTTGGGTATCTGCCTGTAATAGCTTACGCATTTGTAATTCTACCAGCAATCGATGAGCGAGAAATGTCTTTTTCTAAGAAGTGGTGTATTCTCTCTTGTAAGAAATAAGCTTCCGAGAAGGGCGAACGGTATTTTCTGGCTAATGGAAAAAGTATAACAGGATTGGGTATAAATTGTGGAAAAACTGGGACGTGTGGAATTTATTTTGGATGTTCTAGATCATTTATTTAAAGCATTTACTGTGTAGTTCGAGAAGATCTGTAAGCGTTAAAGGTTCCCTACTTGTCTTACTAATGCATAATTTCTTCACTTAAAACACTCATGGGGATAAAAAGTATCGAATTCATTTTAATATTTTGAAGAATTATTATTATTCCAAAAGTGTTGTAAATATAGAAATATTTATAATGATTAGAATCATTATAGCGAAGAAGACATAAAACTTAAATTATGCTGTATAATAAAGTACAGGATGGCATGAAATATATTAGATGCCAAAATATACATATATACTTTTTTTTGAACGAAACTGTAAAGCACAGCAAAACTACACTGACTTTTAACGACCCTCAGTCCACTGTAATTTTTTTGCAAAAATGTATAATTGCTTTAGGGGTCTTAAATGTTTTGTAGCCACATATACCATAATTTATCGTATCTTTCTAATAAGTATTATTATTTTTATTATTATATTATATTATATTATATTATATATACATTATATTATATCATATTATATTATTATAATTATTATTATTATTAAATATAAGTGTAGTTGCAGTAACTAGGTTATACAGGAGGGCTTCATCTATATTGGTGAATACTGTAACTATAGCTTTTTATTTTGTAATATACAATATAGCCTGCTACTGTGCTCAAATATTGCAAAAAAATGTTGTGCTTTTTAAACCCACTGAAACCTGTTTTGAAAGACAGTAATATTTTATTAAATATATCATATGTCTTCCCAATATTACGTTAAATTGTACAATTTCTTTCAAAAATGTCATTGATTTTACAAATAACTTTATATCGATATAAAATTTGCATGTGGGAGAAAAATTGCACCTTAAGTATGAATTAACTTTTAATTATTTAGTGTGATTTCGAATATGATTGATTAAGAATTCTCCAAATATGAACAATTTTTATTGCAAAGTTCAAACTTTCGATCACTAAAACTTCATAACTATTCTAAATATATGTGTCTCATAATATTTTAAGGTTTCTAATTGTTCAATATTAAATTTTGTATCGTCATTTTTTAAAAATTGAGTTTAAAATTATTCGCCCAGGTTGAAAATTTATACGTATATGGAAATATTATATATAATTTTCTTTTTTTAAATACGTGTTTTGTTCAAAATAAATGAAAAGTATACATAATTGATTCCATAATTTATAGACTGCATCAAATTTTTCTGCCTAAGCCGTTCCCGAAGCTTTAGTCACTAATCACGGTTCCGGTGCAATGGCTTCAACCCAAGGTTTCAGACACTAAGAATTTTTAACTTGTTTTTGTATTAAAGTACCTAGTTTTTCTCGACAGGGAGCAAGATATGAAATAGTTGAAAAAGTAAAATTATTCATTGGACAAACTTCTTAACAAAGACCTTTATAATTTTTAATCTTAATTTTTCTTCTTGACAGACTTGACATTTTTATTTAGAAGGTTTTTTCGTTGGTATTTTCCCCTAGAACAATCTTGCCTTCTTAACTTTTTTCATATCTCCCTTAGTTTTTGAGAAAAACTGGGTGCTTCTATTTTTTGTCATCAAAAATAGATTTTTAAATAGTGGATACGGCTAAGATTGATTTTATTTTATTTTTTATCGAAAAAAAATTATAAGAAATCTCAGGTACAAAATCAAGTAAAACATTTCTGGTACTTGCACCATTGGCATAAAGTAATTTCATAGGAACCGTATAATTCTTTAAGGCCTTCTGTTTTAAATTCAGCAACTTGAAACTTTTATTTAAAAAATATTATAATTTTTGAGCGAAGTGTCTCGTCGTCCCAAAAATCGGAATATTTGTCATAAGCTTGGCTAGTCCTCCCAAATTTTCAGGACTACTAGAGGCAGCCAATATTTAAAGACTTCAATAATTTTATCTTTGAACACCTAATTTTTTTAATCTCTTTTTTTAATTCTTATTTATAATGACGTTTGATTTAAATATGGCTTTCAAATTTTCAAATACAATTTCTGACTGAGATTTTTCATTGCTATGAAATGCGTCGACTATTTATCATAGTCGTCTAAACACAGCATCAACTCACCACGCTTATATATGCTCCAGTACTTCGCGTGCTACCGTAATTCCTATAATTCAATAATCTTTTTCAGCCCCTTGCACTGATATTCATCCAGCCATGGAGTTCAATCCGTTTCGGTTTATAGCACTTATACAATAATTGCCATCACTGATCGTCACACCTATCAAGAGCAGCAGCTACCGTATGTGTATTATCCGTTCACCTCGAATCTTGAGGCATCTAATTTTGTTCGCATGGCTCTACGCGACCAAACCCGCAAGTGTCTTTCTGCACTTGTAATTATACCCCAGTCAAGCACTGGAAATAGGACGGATGGAATTGGCTGTGAAAAGATCAGAATAAAGTGAATCATTCGTGACGGTGAAAAAAAAAGAAGAAAGAGGATTGCGTCTAGGTTTTCTTTCTCATTTACATAAATCTGTTATAGTATAGATTACAAAAAGTTAAGTCAGCTTTGATTAAACTTGGATAGATTGTCATTTCCCGTGCACAGTGTTAGAGTTTGTTTCATTTGTTGATATTCGCATACTCGGAAATCTGCGGAATTCAGTTTTTAATTAATTTAAGAATTGCCAATTTTTTATTTCGTTATGTACGTATTAGTTTATGAGAGACATTACATTGAAAGAGAAGTTTAGATACTAGTATTTTCAAACCTGCTTTGAAATTTTTGTTGTAACGTTCCCAATCTTGTAAATGATTACTATCACCTCTGAGGTGGTCAAACGTGAAGATGAACGATGCACGAATGTGTAGCTGGACCGTCAAGGAAATAAAGCAAAGGGGACGATGGCGATTGGCGATATCGTGACCGAAAGTTCGCGGGTCAAGAGATACGTACACCAGCGTCATTCGGGGGCGAGATACTATCGCGGATTTGAAATTTATGCAAATTCCGAGAGCTTGCGGGTCAAAGTCGTGGCGTAAGTATATGTATCTGACTAGTCCTTAAAGTTTCACGGCCCGTTTCTTTGATTCTTAAACAGTCTGTTTCACTGAACCATCGTAACGGTATCAGATTCGACGTATCGCATTAATATTTTGTATAAGCTTCAGTAGATATGATCAAAATGCTAGATCATTGCCTGCTGTAAACAACCTCTAGCTAAGAATCCACTCTGATAACGAAAGTCCCTACCCATTGTTTTCTACCCTTCTACGACCTTGATTAAATCCAAAATTCTAACTTTCCTCCTAACTTATCAACAGCTGGTATGCAATGGTATCATCAAAATGCCTTTCTTTCTTATGATAAGGAGTGTAATTTCTATAAAGCTATCTATCAATTTGGCACTATATCGTGAAAAAGTGCTATTACACCGGGTTGCTTTAAGATCTGGTAAACTTGAAAAGTCATGGAATTATGAAAAAGTGATTTCAAACTAGTAAATGGATACGAATTGAGTATGCTACTTTCACTGAATTAACAGAAGAAATTTATTCTAATCTGAGAGAAGACCCCTCGAGTTTACAGGATGGCTCGTGGAATTAATCTCACGGACCTTACAAGACAAGGCAATTTGACAATTTCATTTTTATTATAGCCTCTTACCGTGGAAAATTGCAGAAGATGATTCATTTATCAAATCTGGAGTGTTTCTTACGCTCCATTAATTGATTATCAACACTGGAATAAAAATGATCATTATAGAGATAGCAAAAAAAGCATTTCACAGTAATTTGGGCTTATTATGGAAAACTTGTTTGTCTCGCAGTTATGCAATTAAATTTTACACAAAGTAAGAAGTATACCAACATGAGAACATTGAAGCATTGTGGTTTCGAATGCAGTAGAAATTAAACTCGAATTAACCTTCGTGACATTGAGAGACAAAAGTACAAGGGATTATGATTCTTCCCAGCTCTTGTAATGACTTTAGACCACGAAATAAACGAATCTTTAAAATAATGATATATACCTGGCGAATTAGGATGAAAATGGAAAAAAGGATAACTGTAACCGTAAAATTAAATCTGAAATTAGGATCAACTTTGGCAACAGGTCGACGAGATACTCAAGTTCAGTGAGGAAAGTGATTAATGGCCTGTACAGTTTCTTCTGTTCAATGGAATGTCTTAATCTCTTTCATTTCAGACACTCGACTTCTGACTAATCACTTAATTGCTGTCATTAAGAAAGAGCTGATGCAATCACTTAATGCCGAGTAAACAAGACTGATCTGATTTTTTTAAATCGATCTTTCCTCGCCAAAGAGTTATTGAGAAAGGTCACAAATACTTTCAACATTTTATTTTATTTCTATCATCTTCGTTTCTAGATATAACTTTTTTCTCCCTAAACCATACAATTTTGCAATAATTGTACACGTTTCTGTATTCATCTAATTTCAAGGCAACAAAGATAAAAGATTAACCAAAATTGTCAACGTATCAGAACTCTAATAAAACCAAGATGAGATAAATTTGAGTCTGCTCTATCAGCGCTCATGAGAAGAATATCTTTGTTTTCTCATCCCTAATGGAAAAATCTTCTGCCAATCTGATGTCAGATCTGATGTTAAGGTTCCCGCCTGCTAGGCGATAGATTAAGGTATAGATGTAGTTTTGAAACCCCGTGGCATCAGAAATTTTATTTGCAACATAATGTTTAAAAATGTAATATATCTATTCATTCTAAGCAGAACCAATTAACATTTATAGACAAAATGCGCACAATTAATTATTATTATTATTTTGTAATACCTGTGGGTGTTAAAATTAAAAAAAAAGTTTAAAATTTACACTTTTGTAATTATACTAGTGTTCAGTACCGTGCAATCTGTACTGGGTCAGTACTGCCAGTACTGGTGTACTTCCACCTAGGACCAGCGGCTCAATAGCGATTGGCTAGACCGTCGAGCCAAAAACTTTGCAAAAGTGTTACAGGTCTGGCCAGCCCCAGATTAGACCGTCTGATCTACGCCAGATTAGAGTCTAGACGGTCTAGTCTTGGGCTGTCCAACGCCAAAAGATTGTTTAAATCTTTAACTTTTATTTCTTGA
The DNA here is from genome assembly GCA_010014905.2 of Druon quercuslanigerum. NCBI lineage: Eukaryota > Metazoa > Arthropoda > Insecta > Hymenoptera > Cynipidae > Druon > Druon quercuslanigerum. The sequence goes on from JAAAKG020137161.1 coordinate 6,639, forward strand.
TAATAGTGTATAATAAACACCAAGGCGTTGGTAATTTTTTATAAATTTATTTTGTTTAAAGAATAAAAAAGGTAAAAATAAAGAAAGATAAGAGTAAGAAAAGAAGGGGATTTGGAGATCACCTGGTTCTTTCCTCTATTTCTGCCTTTCTTTTTTTCTTTTTGAATAAAAGTACTGGCGTTTGTACTTGTCCAAATTTAGTTCAATTTCTAAAATTTGTAGTATTGGAGTTAAAAAATTAAAACTCACAAAGGAATTTCAATTTTGATTTATTCTAAATTTAATTTTATCATTTCAACAATGTTTTTTCTATAATTTTTTAAAACAGTTTCCCACTCAAATTCGATTGAGACAATCTTTGGTTGATCTCACAGTCATAGTTTAGCCGCTAGCAATTGTGTAGCTGATTTTAATCGTCATTCCTTAACGATGTCGAATCGCGAAGTTTATGCGAGTAACCGAATGAAAAAGTAAACGCTCCAGTAGCAATTACGAGCGACTTATGACTGTTTCACCCGCATTTCGCCCCGAGAAAGAAATTTACCGGGAAAATGATTCCTGTCAACTATACATAACGGAAAAGATTAGAAGCTATGACAACGCGCTTACTATAAAATGAGAAAAAACAAAGGTAAATTTCAAAAGTAGGAACGTAACAAAGGCTTTCCTCTTCACTGATTTTTATTGTAAAGTTTAACATGCAACATGAAGCTAAGTGGCGAAAAATAGCCTTTTTTAGGTCACTGAAAGGATTCAAGCCTTGAAAATTTTCAATTTATATCCATACTTTTCTTTAGTATTGGCACACAACATAAAAACTTCAATATACGTGGAAAATAATTTTACATGTGTTTTTGTAATTAACATCACGACATTTTTACAAATTTTACTAATACTTAACAATTTTAAGCGTACAATGAATTTTTTGTACATTTTAATTACTGTAAAAACTGTGCCATTTTTGCAATATATGAAATATGAAGATTTTTCTTTCTTCAGTTTATCCATTTTTTGCACTTTTTCAAAATCGACAAAAAAATATACAAAATAATTAAAAAAGCAACGCTATTTTGGAGTTTCGAAAAAAGAATATATTTTTCTTAAGAATCCCTCCGTTTTCCTGAAATTTTTAGACATAATAAATACTGATATGTGGGCGTCCGAACCATATAAGCAGACATATTATATTTTTTCTTCGAAAATGAAATTTACCTCCTTGTAGTTACTATATGAATAAGGGTATAATCCCAATTAATTCACCATTGCTCTCAGTATAATTCCCCACTCAAACACAAAAATTAAGATTTTGATCACAATATAGAAAAACACAAATATCTCGTATACTAAAACCAATTCTGATTAATTTTTTTAATTTATTCTAACAAAAGGTCTCTCAGCGTAGATTCAAATCAATTAACTTCCCGATTCGTTTGCAACTATGATGACTTGGCCAAAGGTGTCTTGCAAGTTAGAAACTGCATCTTGAATCAAAACTTGTATCAAAATAGAAAATTTATTATTGAAATAGATAACAGTATCTCGCTTTAATTATTGAAGTCACTATCACTTTTCTGAATTATGTTTATGATAAACCTATTAATCTTAAACCGGAAAAACAATTGTTTCTAGTCTGAAAGAATAAGAAAAAAATTAATGTAATTAAAAATGATTTCTTTTTCTAATTTACCATCCAGGTACCACTGTGATCTAACGATCACGTCATAATAAGGGAATGACGCTGATACAAAATATAATTATTTGCATTTACCTCACTTCATAGAAAACAAGTTGTCTTGAGAAAAGGAGTATCATTTACGATATTTATATCAGTAATATGTTCTCTGATTATCTGGTCACAGTCATATAAACTGGGATGGTTGCTTTGACTATTTTTATTGACATAACGCCATAACCTCTCATTAAATTTTCCAGTTTTCCACTTTAAAAGTATTAATCTTCTATTGCTGCCATTTAGTTTGTCCAGTTTTGATTTTTTATTCGAAAAATACATCAGGAGAAATACATCTTATGTTTTTTATCTCGTCACAAAGTTGCAATATTAAATATTTTTTCTCGTATGTAACCATGTTTTTTTCAGAATTGTTCCACCTATAACTTCAGCCTAAAGTTACAATAAGAACAGCCAAATCACAGTCAAGCAATAATTCAAATCATGTATAAGGTAAAAACTTTTAATTTTTGTCAAATACAACTCCCACTTTTATAACGCTTAATATTGTCAATTTTATATTTGGAAGAAGATAATTCATTAAATAATTGTATTACATCGACTTTACCAATTTCTACATGTTTAGTTTTATTCTGAGGTTTTCTTTCAATTTTACTTTTTACACGAGAAAAACAGCCAGCCACTGACCAAGACGTCATAATAATGTAATTTAAACAAGTAGCATGTTCCTTTTCAATCATGTCATTGTCAGAGGTTGTATTACCTGAGCAGCTTTACCCCGGTTTGTGCTAGCATTTTTCTGATTTGAGATATTGTTTTATATGATGAAAGGACTGAGTATTTAATTTAGGAAAGGCGTTTCTTTATATCTTGGCTATATTTAATTTTTTCCAATTACTCGGAAATTGGGTCACATCAAATCTAATTAATGTCCCGAGTAAGAAGTTACCGATTGGAGGCTCGTCGAACGGATCGTATACCCCGTGGGGTTCGCACGCCTACCTCGTGCACGGTTCATACGCACGAGCGATCGTAATCGCGATGCGGGCGAGTTCGTGATTCGGTACGTACACATGTGATCGCGCATTTTGCTTGGAGCGTTATTGCTGTGCCGACTGGGTCAGAGTTGCAGAAGCTATGAGGAAGCCGAGGAGCACTGATTATTCTTTCAAAAGCATGGATGCATATTGCAGAGTAATCGATGCGAGTAACTTCAATTACATGGAAAATCTTTTTCTCTCCAGTTTCTGATTTATAACCACCACACTTAGCCTTGGTCGAAACTAATAACACCACAGGATAAATAAAAACTAGCAGAGCAAAATTTATAGTAAGGAGGAGTAAACTCTCAACACGGCCTAACTTTTAAAATCAAATATAAAAGATGCCATATTTTTTAATTTGAAAAAAGAAAACAAAAGTGTAATGACAGATTTTTCTAAAAATGTTAAGTCCAAATGAGGAAAAAAATTACTAGAATCATGACAATTTTAAAACATTTTTCACGCGCGCTCATAGGATTGATATTCCAAACAGTTTCTGCAGAAATAACACCAAAAAATCCAAAAAGTTCAAAAGACTTTTTTGGGGCAAAAACACTAGAAGAGTTCCATTTCATTTAAAAATGATTTTACTTAAAGTACTTATGTTGCAAAAGAGTATCTGAAATAGGACTAATGCATCAAATAAACATTGAAGATCCGTCGTCTTTTAGAAAGGCTTTTTTGAGATACAAGTAATAGAAAATGCGTTGATAATTTTTCTTCGAAATATAGTATTGTGCATAAATTCAAATTCATGGCCCAAAATTTTTAAAATAATCGTGCGGTGAAGAAACGAAACAAATATAGGTTATCCAAATGAAGAACATATATTTTCAGTTATGCTATAGATCTTCAATGATTTTATACAATTTCCTTTAATCATATTCATTGCATTAAAGTGTGTTTACCTAATACATGAGTTGTGGTGTAGTTTTGAATGATCATTATAGAATAACCGCATAATTATGTCTATGCGTGTACAATAATGAAGCGTGATGATAGTTTCTTGGACGCCTTGCTGTTTAAAGCGCTGTTAGAGACTAAATAATCCTCTGAGTTCACACGGAAAATTTGCATCTACGCGCAATTAAGATCTGCGTTAACATTAACAACAGATCCGCGTTCACATTGTGAAGATAGTTTTTCCTATGAATAACTATATGCAAGATTCGCGTAGCAAGAGAAAGGATTTCTGCCTGATGGAAGTATATATATATATATCAAGATAAAGAAGCCAAAAAGTTAAGAAGCAAAAAGAGGGAAAGAACAAAAGGAGAAAGAAAGATCTTTTACTTGATTGGAATACAAAATTAGTTAAAGAAAAGTATTGCACAGTGTGTATTTTAAAGGTAATTCAAAAATATCTGAACTTCTGTCAAGTATCTGCTTAAATAATTTATGAAAAAAACATTTAAAAATAAAATTCTTCTGCGATTTTACCCAGGAACTCAATCTGCATTTCTCTGAAGGAAATTATAAGCCAATCAAGGATCGACGTTAGTTGACCAGGATTATTAATCAGAGACTTACGCCAAACGACGTTGTTTGCGCCAATCAATACATGCCATAGACCCAGTCCAGATCGGTTTGATATCAAGGGGATAGAGCAGGGCTCACCAGAAGCCAGTCTTTGACTGCAAAGACTGCCAGTTTGGCCTAGGGACTAGGTCAAACAGGCCCTAATAAATCTTGTTTTCGACTGGTTCCTAGCCCTTCACGGTCATTATACCTACCGCCGGGCTTGGAAAAAATTATCCTTCTCAAAAATAAAATAAAATATAATAATTAATATAAACGTTTTATTTGTTGATATTCACATAGTTTAGTGAGTAATGAGAAGTTAGGAATTAATAAGAAAATTCAGTTAATATACTTTTTTTAAATGTGGCATATTTAATTATTTCTTGCATGAAATAATAAGAATAAGGACATTTTTAATGGACAAATGTTAAACCTTACAACAACTAGAAGTAGACTTTACACTCTTCAAAATAAAGAAGGAGGGATTTTGGCGTCCGTCGTTTTTTTATTTCTTATGAATTTTATTTTAAAATTCTCCAATTTTTTTCTTGTTATCAGAGGTTTAATTTGAGGTTTAACCTGCAGGCAAATTTGAATCACTTTATAAATTAAAAATAAAATAGAAATTGCAAATTAAATATATTGTAAATTTGAGTACAAAAGTTCAGACCCCCCCCCCCCCTGTGAACGACGGCGAGACGTAATTTACCTTGACCGTAACCCTTCGCTAGATTCCTGGAAAACGAAGAAAAAAATGACAGAAAAACTTGGTGGCAGTCATACACTTGTCGTGGCAGTCATCACCTGCTTGAAGTGGCGAACCCTGGGGTAGGGACAACTTAACAGACTCAATCCTGTAAACTATACTTCAATGCAAATTCAAAGGAAGCAGCATCCCCTGGCTACCGTTCCAAGTGCCGACAACCACGCGTGACCGAACATTCTCTTCCGTGCACTTCTTTTGCCTCTTCCTCACGAGTCTTCGGCGATGTTAATGCGCCTTAGGAACTGGCTGACGTTTTACGAGGTCGTTGGATTTTTTCAGGAGCACTTATCGTCGAGGTCAATGAACCGGATGGTTAGATCATCGCGGATTCTCGACGGATGGAAAGGAGGGGAGCCAGATCCGATCACAAGGATAACGTTAAACGTAACGGATATCTATTCGTCTGATAGAGTTGTAGATGTAAGTGTTTACGGGGGTTGGATTCACGAACGAGTTGTACTTGGTATAGCTTAACCTGCCGGGAAGTCGACTCATGATAGCAGGTCGTAGGAGCTGGACTTGCCTTCCCTATGATATTTCACCCAACGGGCCTCGACGAATAGGCCTACTGTAAATCCAATACTTATCAACAATCGGAACAAGTAGCCACGACTACTGCCACTTTTAACGGAAATCGAGGAATCCTTTCCTGGTATTCCTACCAGCCTGGGGGGTACATCTCGTAATGTTGTTATCTGATGTCGTTAAACAATACTCTTTCGTCTATTGGTGATATGGTGATCTAACTGTTAAACTTCCAACAGCTGCTAGTCTTCATCAAGACTATCCTACAAAATAAAAAACGAGACAAATTTACAATATCTTGAACGTATAATGGGGAAATGCTAATTTTTAAGAAGCAATATAGATTCATCTGCAGGTAGACGCTCAGTTATAAATGGAAAAAGACGCGTGAAATCAAAAATATTCCTAATGGTCTTTATAATTGCCTTCAGTTCTAACACAATATTGGATGAGCAAAATTCATTAAGAAAAGTTACCTGACTTCCTAAAGATATATTGTGATTTGCAAATCGTAATTATCATTCATCATCAAGACTCTAGGCATTGAAACGAGCCAATCTAGTCTGAGACTTTGCATCCGAGCTTCAAGACTTAACGGTGCATAATAATTATAGCTTAAAAATTGCGGTTTTGAATAGACTCTGAATATGATTTTTATAAGTAAAAACGAAAAAGGGGTTACTGAAATAAGGCTTTAGGTTAGGCCTTGAGAGGATGGTACATAAAATAGAAAAAAGTCCTTTCAACTCAGTCGTCAAATAATGACTAAGTTATCTCATCCTTCTAGCGAGCCATTACC
>JAAAKG020137162.1:0-12981 GCA_010014905.2 Druon quercuslanigerum
ACTACTCCCCTCCCTACCGAGTGAGTCACGCCTACCCCGAAAGGGAAACGGCTTAATGGTGTAATAATAATAATAGATATTTCTCAAGCAATTGATTATAAAAGAGATCTTAAGTTTTTAATGTTAGATCACGTCGCATATCGAATGATCAAATTCAAAACTAGGTTCATTAGGCAGTCACAACACCCTGAACTCGAGACAAGAAATCTACACCGTATCTAGCATTCAACCTGATTGAAAAAATAATGCTTTTCAATTTGCTTCCAACTTTCTATTTTGTATCCTTCCTTTAACCTCATGCATCTGAGAGTTTATTTGAAGTGATCGCAAAGATTCATTTTCAACATTTCCTGCTTTTTCCCTGGCCAATTTTTCATTTCCCCTGACCACTAATATTAAAAACCCAGGATTTAATCTTATAATATTTTTAATATATAATATCTTGCTAACGGAATAAAACAATTTCAGAATAAAACTTTAAAACCTTAAATCTGTGTGTAATTCAGAATCAATTTATTTAGATTATTACAATTTCTAAGCAGGAAAATAAATAATCCAAAAAATATAATGTATTTATAAAATTGATAATATACAATACATTCTTTTTACAACAAATTTAAATAAAAAGACTTCTTCAAAGAAATTGAGGTGAAATTAGTTGGACTAAATTAAAAGAACTCTAAATATTCATGGGCATACCCTGCAGATTGAAACGAACCATATGAGTTAGGCGTCTATTTAAAAAAAAATTTATTTAAGATTGAAAAGAAATCTATTTTACCATGAATAATTTTATGTCAAATAAGTATGAAAATGATTCATAATTAAAATGCAGACCTCCAAATGACCTCACTTTTCGTCTCATGAGAGACTAAAATAACCAATGAAAAAAGAGGGAGAAAAAGAGGAAAAGTCAACCAAAACCAATCAATTTCTCGCCTTTTTGAACAAATTTTGTGAAAGATTATCTTTCTAATGTATTAACTTTTAATTTTTTATTATTTAATATGTATATTAAAATAAAACTTACTCAATTTCCGAGACTATGTTTTGTGAATTTCTACAGAATTTTATTATAATATATACATCTATCTAAGCACAGGAATTCGATCATTGTAATTTTTTAATTTTAAATAATTATTTTAATAGATCGAATTTTGAATGTTATAATTTTCAAAGAAACTAATTAAAATGGGGAAATGTTATTGATAATTTGTGAGAACCTGTTAAAAATATTAGGGTTTTTATTTAATTAACAAAACCAAATTATGGGATTAGCAAACTAGATAAAGTAACCTTTTTCAAAAAGGGAAAATATATATTTTTTTAATGGCAGGTATTATTTTGATTTTTAAACTGGCATAAGAATCTATTAATCAGACTTTGTAGTTTTCCTATAAAAAAAACCCTGGTAAGAGGGTCTAAATTGGTTTTGGTTGACTTTTGCCCCTTTTCTTCCTCTTTTTTCATTAGTTATTTTCTCTCTAATGAGCCGAAAAGTGAGGTTGATTGGAGGTCTGTTTTTTAATTATGAATCTTTTTCATGCTTATTTTGCATAAAATTATTCATTATAAAATATGATTTCCTTTCTATCCTAAAGAAAAACTTTTAATTTACGAAGATGAATTTTAACCAAATGTTAAGTTTTTCAGCCAAAAAGAAGGCTTGTTTAGAAGGCAACTAAATTATTAATAAAAAGATAAATGATTTAAGAAAAGTATAATAGTTGATTTCGCAACCAAAAAAAGCGCAGTAATATCTTTCCATTACAGGTTCCGTAGCCAGTAGCGGCTAACAAATACTGGCGTAGTATTGTCACCCAATACTGGCGCAGTACTGTTTCCTCAGTACTGGCACAGTACTAAATAATTCTTGATAACCATTACTGCGTCAGTAATGACAAGTCAGTATCAGCTGATCAATACTGGCGTAGCACTGTTTACCAGTACTGACGGAGTACTATCTTACCAGTACTGGCACAATACTAAATATTCATAATAGCCATTACTACGCCAGTAATAGCAAGTCAGTAGCGGCTAAACAATATTGGCGCAGTTCTGAATTTTTTGTGAACGTCGCCACAATCCGGATTGGTGCCACTGGGAGTTCGTATTTTTTGTTTGAAAGTTCACCTTTTTTGGTAGAAATTAATCTTTTTGGTTAAAGATGCAACTGTTAAAAATAGATATTTTTTAGATTAAAAATTCAAGTATCTGCTTTCAAATGTACGTAGTTTGTTAAAAATTCGACTTTTTTGTAGAAAATAAATCTTTTTGTTTGAAAATTTAACTATTTGATCAAAAGTTGGTCTACCTGCTTGAGAATTCATCCTTTTTCAGTGAAAAATAATCTTATTGGTTGAAAATTCGTTCTTTAAATTTGAAAATCTATCTCTTTCGATAGACATTTCACATTTTTTGGACAAAACTGCAACTGCTTGATTGAAAATTTAAATCTAAATTCGTGAGAAAAAAACTGACAGCAAAAATAAAGTGAGATAAGGAGAATGGAATAAGATAATTTCAAATAAAAATGTACAAATGTCCCTGGTTGCCAGGCTTTACCTGACCTACGGCCAGTCTGGTTTATCTACATTCTACAGCCGCCCCTGGGAGATCATATTCACGACCGTGCGTACTTTCGATCCTCATTCACATTTACGTTTTACGCTCTACGCCACTGAGTCGACGGTGCTGAATTCATCCAGATTCAGCTACGGTCTTGAATCTCCGATTCTCCAAGCATCCTCTCTCCTTTTCATTCAAGCATATCCGAACCCCTCAAGCTACAGCATCTGATCGGGGGAATCATGGAGAGTCTATAAGAATAAGAACACCCCAAAAAATTGGGGCGACGACCGCTCCCATCTTCCTGGAACCCTCGACTGAAAATGCTAGGCTTCCTTCCTAGTCCTAGAGACCTAGAGCAAGCGGGATTACATTTCGTACCACAGGCTCAGGTCGAGCTCTAAAAAAATAATGACTTCGAGAACGATATTATGTCCGGACACTATTTCCCTTTAAAATTTATGAGAATTTGGCCATTCAAATTTCAATGCATTTACAATTGTAGGCATTCTGATTTTAAGTTTTTTTTACAAATGAAAAACTAAACTTGAGAGCTACGCGAAAGAAAGAAGTTTGATTTCACTTGAATTCAGCTTTGAGGGAAGTTAAATTATCTTTAAAGCGCACTAAATTGACTTGGAAGTTTATTTTAATTCACGTTTAATCCCCTTTGAAAGTAATGAATCAGACTTTAATATCCGAAATTCTCTCAAAACAGGGAGGATTTTTGTTGGAACAAATAGAAAGGATGTTGCATTAACTCTTATAAAACTTGTGAGAATTTAAAATTCACTATATCAAAGTTCACAAGCAAAGTTAAAACGATAGTAATATATTTTATTCGAAAGAGCGAAAACATCTTTTGAAGTTGCCATACAAAACATATGAGAATCTCAAACGACTATATGAAAAATAACTCACTCCACCAAAAGATTCAGCCTTGAGAATAAAGAACTAAACACAAAAATTAAATATAAGTAAATACGGACAGATGCGTACAATTATTATTTTTATTATTACATCCTTAATTGATTCACAACATACATAATCGCACGCTTAATCGCTATGAAAAATCGGAACGGCTGCGGCGAGATTCGAACCTAAACGAACCTAAACTTATCTAAACCACAAACACATTCCCTAACAACTAAACCCCACGGTTACCTTACATTATAAAATATTTGGCAAAAATCTCGGCAAAGTATGACAAATATCTGGGCCCTTTTTCATGAGTGATTTATTGCCTGAGACTTTTTGTTACTAGATAAACATTTTTTCACGTTCAATGATTAAATTGATTTTGTATAAAACAGATTTTTTTTAAAGGAACGGACAATATTATTTTATGAATAACATTCTCTAATTTGACATCTCAGAACTCGGTATTATAAACTTGACTGTACTTAGATTAGACCTTAGAGCATAAATTTCGTGAGAAAGAATTCCTAATATTTTAAATCCCATAGTGTGAATATAGTATGAATTGAAAATAGGAAGAGTTGAATTCTATTTAAAATGTTGTGAAACATAACTTTTCGGCTCGACCGGACAATGGCGAAAACAATCGAGGAGCATTCTCAAACGAAACTATGTGAAAAATGACGAATAATGATTTCCTAGTTTGCTATGCGTCTCAGGTTTCTGTCAACTTAGTATTAACAATATCAATGTCTAAAATACGTTTTCGAGATTATGATATTCACTATTTTTCTTATTCAAATTATTTTTCCAAAACTCAGTAAAAAAAATATAATTTTTTCATAGTGTTAATTCTTGAAATGGAGATTCATAATATTTCGCATTTAAAATACTACTTTTTCGTCTTCGCATTTTAAATACTCGTATGATAATATTATACTTCGGTATTGCAAAACGAATAAGTATGGTAAAACCTCGGTTTTCCCTATTTTCGAATGATATTATACTAAATTCTAATTCAATGTTTTTCATTTATTCTAACAAAAGGTCTCTCAGGGTAGGAGGATAATATATGGGAATCAAATTTTTAAATCAAATTAATGTAGGCACCATATAGAATGTTATATAAGTTAAATCTTTAATCAAATAATCTACTTTTAATAAAGTTTAATAATGTACATAACGATATTTAAAAAAAGTTGAATTATCAACCAAACCTTTTCTAGAAATTTGATGAGATTTTCCAATTAAACTTTGTGCCAATTCAGCAACTCAATTGCCTAGAAATCGAATCATGTATTATTTCTGAATTTTGAAGTTTAATGTTTAAACACCATCGTAGAGAAAATATGTGCTTTAAGCTAAACGAAAATCCTCTTGCTCCATTTTCTCGGAACCTTATATCATTTCCCAATCCAACTTTTTATGCTTCAATTCAGCACTGTAGTATTTCGAAAGCATGTGTTTTTTAAAATTTTGTTTTCTAAATTGAACATTCAATTTTTGGTAACGCCTTTTGTCCCTTGATAATTTTTTTTCAAAATATTGGATGTTCTTTTGGAACGCCACCCTTCAAGTAATACCGTCAACCAGGGTAATTATTAAGGATCAATCCGAGTAAATTGTGAACCAAATAGCTTTTAATTTTTTTTTGCGACTATAATGAACTTTTTGAAAATTTTTACTAGGTCAATTTGTAAGGTGAAGTGTGCTCTATGTTGGACTATAAGTGAAAGGCAGCAGTTTAGAACTAAAAAACCATAATTTTTAGGAAAATAGATTTATTTAATCAAAACTTCTTAAAAAATCATATACACGTTGTGAGAAAAAGATTTGTTTGAATTCTCATTCTTAATACATTAATAAAAAAAGTATTTTAAATTTAAATGTAAGCATAATATTTTAGAGTATAGTAATCACTTTTTTCTCCTCTTCAGCATTAATGTTTCTTGAAATTGTTATCGTTTATTAAAAAAAAGAATTTAAAAATTCTTGGACGATTTATTTGGAATTAGCTAACTTTTTTACTTATTTTTTCATTTAACCCGTTAACACCCGAGTTTTTTACAAGTACATACATTGCTTGGTGCCGCCCTAGTCAATAAATGCAACAATAATGTTTTTTTTATAAATAAAAGAGCAATTATCTTGCATATACTGCAAAGAAATCGAAAATATATTAATTTTTTTTAAGTCATGGATTTTTGAACGCATTTTTAGGAATTTTTAGTTTTTATAGCAATCTGCACCCCGCCTGGTTGGCAATTGGCTTTTATCTTATCTTAAAATGGTCATTTAGATTTTACAAGATGTTTTTTCGCTTTCCTGAAATATTCCGATTTTATTGGTTAGGTTGCTTCCATAAAACACGAGGACCGTTCCCGGCGACCCCCTCCCCCTCCCCATGACCCATTTCCCGACTTTTCCTGTAGTTTTCACCATTGTGTGAGGGACCACCTCCCCACGCACCAGGTGGTTTTTGGAAGGCCCCTTTCTTTTTCTGTACTGCCACCCTTCAAGTGTGAAGCTTTGAAATTTCACCAAGACAAAACAAACTCAGCAAGTTCCGAATGTCAAATGAATAATGCAATAAATCTCAAAAACTTCTACTTGGATCTTTCAGGATTGAAAATGAATAGACAAAGTATTAAAATAGGGCGTAGACTGTAGAGCAAGTGCTGACACGAAAGTGTACGCATTGTGCTAACTTTTTAATTGCTAGTTTTTCTTGTATCATTGTCTAAAATATAAAATATGACATTCGTTAGAAATTAAACGATCTTGACGTAAGCTGTAATAACAATGAATAACAGTTTTTAATAACTATATTGAAAATAATATTAACTTAATGGAAAAATATAAAAAGTATTAAATACAAATTTTTCAAAAGATGCTCCCACCAATAACGTGCAAATATTTAACTTGTCTAAACATGCGCAGGTGTTCTTAAAAAATTAAAAAGAAATAATTTTTTTTATTATAATATATATTTCCAAAACAAATATTTCCATACGGCGTGGACCCAAGACAAGATTTTTTATTTAATTTTACCAACAAACCAAAAACTTTGGTCCATAATTACGCCATTGGGAGTCTAAATATAGATATGGAATGTAATGAAATCGTCCAAATTTTCGATCTCTGGTTTTTAACGGATTGTTTCGGCACTCACAGAGTCCGAAAATCGTACAATCTTGTCGGCGTCTGTATCTTTGTACGGATTGCTGAATGTTGTAGCCACGCTAACTTTTGAAGGATTTGTCCAATCGAGTCAGCCTTTGGTACACTTCTTAAGGTTCCCAAAATGAAGGTTAAGTTCGTTAAGCAGATATTTTCAACAAAAATTTAAAAATTTAGAGCATTTTCAAAATGTGAAATTTTAGAAGTTTTTGTCAATGTTTCTTATAGATGGGTAAAAGGCTTGCAAATTATCCAAATAAAATGTTCAATTTCGATGAAAATTAGAAGTTCTATGCTTTTGAAAATGTTGAAAATGTTCAGAAAAATAGAAAAAATATTTTCCTGATAGATTAGGAAATTTTATTTAAATTCTTTAATAGATATCAAATATATTTAGAAACTATCTAATGACATTTTTAAATTCGATAAAACTTAACAAAGTAGTTATATGCTTTTCAAGATTTCGAAAATTTTCAAAAAAAGAGGAAAAAATTGTTTTTAATAGGTTAAGAAATATCAATCCAAAGTTTTACTAGGTATAAAATATACATATTTCGAAAGTATTCCCATGAGATCTCTTAATTAGACAAAAATGCGAAAAGTTGGATCAATTTCAAAAATATGCGATTTTTGATATTAAAAGATCCGTAAGTTTAAAGCGCTGTTTTGAGTAGATTTGAACAAGATTATAATGAGAATGTAATCGTCAAAGCCGTATTTATAGATGTAATTCCTCAGAAGTTTAAATCACAATTTTCGATTTAAGTTATAATATTTACGTTATTTAAAAATGTGTAGTTAAAGTGTACGTATTAAACGTACCAAAACGAGCGTGAAGCGCGTGAGTGTATCCGCGCACCGTAGGCGCGCTTGAACTTGACGCGAATATCTTTCGAAGACTTTCAGGACCAGTTTAATACTTAAATATGGTAAACAAAAAATTGAATAGGTCAATTTTCTGATTTTTGGTGAACTCACAATTTGAAAACTTCGCAAATTTTGATCCACATTTGCCGCGGTTCACGGTATTCCACTTGAAGTAAAATTCATAATTCTTTATCGATATATATATTCAAATTTAATTGGAATTGAGTTTTAAGGTGTTTTAATTGTAATTTTTGTTACTTTGAAGGTCAGTTATGTGTGAAGAATTAAGAAATTTTCATTTGGATAAAGACCTGAATTTAAGATATTTCACGCAATTTAAATTATTAAAAAATAATTTTAAAAAATGCATGTGTATTGAACTGGATTTTTCTATAAAACTACTAAACTTGATTACATGAAAATGAATTTGTTTGAAATGATTAATTCAAATGAATTCGGCTACTAAAATCCAGACTAAATTCCAAGTGGAACATTACTGAATTCCAGCAAATTTACCATGAAATCAAATGAATTTAAATAATTTCTACGCAATTCAGAATGCATTGGACTAAAAGTAAAAAATTTCCCGTGAGTTCAAAAGAAAAAATTACCTCGACTTAAAGCAAGTAAATTCAAACAAACTTAACTGAGTTTTTGACGAAAACCCTTTTCAAAAGCGTATAATAATATAAAGATGTTCATATTTATTTCAGTCAATTCGTCCCTAAATTCATCTCGATCAATTTGAATCATTGCGCACCCTTTGCATCAAAAATTATTGTATACTTTGGAATCCTTCATTTGTCATTCCGGCTTACACACACATACATCCTTTCCTACCTTTTTTTTCTATTAAAAATTAAAAAATATTTTTTTTTAACTATTATGTTGCTACCCTTGTTTATCCACCATAGACAAAGGGATGCAAAATGTGTTCTCGTGAGAGACAGAACATCTATATTCCTTTGAAACCTAAAGAATCCCGCACCGCTTACGTGGAAAAAAGTTGTCGGTGCCATTTTTGTAAATTTCTTTTATCTTCTAGTCTACTTCATGGAAATAGAATAAATTTCCTAAAAGGCCTTGGACCAACTATGACAATAGTTTTTTTGTGCGGTGGTCCTTTCTCTCCTTTTCTGTCTTTTCACTGTCTTTTATCAGTTTGAGATAAGGTTTCGTGATTGAATTGGTTAAAATTAATTCGCCAACAATAAATCCTAATTAACGTTCCAAATAAATTCCCAATTTGCGAATATTCTCGAGAATATTCCCAGATTTTAAATTCTCGAGAATTTCAGAAAGCTGCGGAGTGGTATCGGGAATTATTGATCTTGGAGTATATACATATACACGTGTACACTCAACGAAAGGTACGCACACGTAGGTGCGGCAGAACTAGTTGGTGAGCGCTGTTCCCTCTGGCGCGCGTCTGCCCTTCTACCTCGGTGCTTCCGTACTTCTCCGTCTCACTCATGCTCCCATTGCATCCCATCTTCTCTTCCATCAAGTGTCTCTTTCCCATTCCTAACTTATATTTCTCTCACTCCAACTAGTCTTTTCTGTACAAGTCGGTCTCTATCTTTCTCTCCCAGTCTCTCTTGAACTCCTCTCACTCCCACCTGCTCTCTCTTTCGCGGTACCCCCCAGCAGTTTTTCATGTCATCGAAGCATTTATCTTCCTCCAAAGTACTGTATCCATCTCTATCTAGGACGCGAGCAACTTCGTCGTGGATTAGCTTCAGCAGTGCTCCAAAACAAACTGGTATCGTTACCTCATCAACGCGGATATTTTCAAAAAGCATTCATTCAAGCAGCCACCAGCCAGAAGAGGATTGTCGCGAGGCGTTGATCGAATTCCAACCTGCGAGGCAAACCAAAGATGGCAACTGCACCATTTTTGGCTCCTTTAATTCCATTTCTTCCATTTACTGCGCATGAAAAATACTCGCATAACACTGAACCGTAAATATTCTGAAGAAATCAAAAGCAATGAGACTTAAAAAGAGAAGCAAATCGTTCAACAAAGGGAGAATTGGATATCCAAATCGCTTCACAAGTGTTCACAAGCATTTTTGAAATTGCAGTATTGCAGAGTGCAAAGTTCTACTGATTTCAAATTAAAATTCCAATGTCCCTCCACCTCGACCAAGGCCGGAGAAGAGTTTTCAGGAACCCTTCTCTTTGCAAGGGGTTATCTCTTATCGCTCACTATCATAGATAGAAAACATTGATAAAATTAATTAGTTCAAAAAATTCCTAAAATATAGTAGATAAAAAATATGTTGACCAGCCAGGACTTGCACGTAGGGACCTCGAGCGCAAATACAATGAGCGCCTTACGCCCCGCAGCTATCCTTCGACATCAAATCGATTAACAAAAAATTATGTGGATCATCCGCTTCTAAATCGGATCACGAGCATAAATGTCCAGAACAATGAGTAAATTTATGATTTAATTAATATTAACTACAAGTGGCTAATAATTTATTTAGAGAGTCGAATCCAAGCAGTTTTATCTATCATGGAAAGATCTTGAGAGTTGTTCAAACTTAAGAAGAAATATCGCAACCATAGCTATATTTAAAGTTTGTAGCCTTGACAGTGTTAATAATTAACTACATTGCAGTTAATGTAATACGATTCATTACATGCTCCAACTTGAATAAAGTAGATGATTAATAGCAATGGTGATGAAATAGACGAGAATTTTTTTCTGATATTAGACCAGCCAAACCCATTTCATGTTTTCAAAATTGGAAAATAAAATCTTGTTGCTCTTATACGGCTAAACAATTAAAAAATGTTTTAAAGAAACTTATAAATTTTCTACTCCATGAAATATTTGTCTGATTGCATTTTCATAATCTAAACTCAATTAGCAAGTTACTGAGGCAAAGATGTTAGAATTCACACAACTTATGATGAAATTCACAAATTCGTCATCAGCGAATATTCAGGGGCTCTATTATCTAGTCCAATGAGTTAAAATAAGTTAAAATAACTTTTCTCCTAATCGGTTGACAGGGGACTAATTGATAAAGGAAGTTTCCTCTATAGAAGAAGGATATCGTTTGCAAGGACTTGACCGCTCCATCTTACTTTTCCGTACTTCTTCCTTCTCAGCCCCGCCTGCTCCGGTGCAGGGCGGAGTGCACCAGTGCAAGATAACCGTATTTCCACAAATTTTTAGGATGTTCACGAGGGCAAAGTGAAAATTATTCTAACCCTCATACAAATATACTCTATAAATTTGACTTAGTAAAATATAACTGATTATCAGTTAAATTTTACTAATTGTCATAGCTAGAACTGAGCTATTGATGATTAGTAGAAATTTACTAATTCAACTGAATAAATAAAAATTACTAATTCATTCAGTTATCCGAAATAATAGAGCCCAGCCGCAGAACTACTGATTTAACAGTAAGAACAATTGAACAATTGACGAAATAAGTTAATTTAAAAAGGTTCTATTTCGCATACATACTGGTCTGCTTTTAAATGCATTTAATTCCAAAAGGAGATTCGAAAAATTCAAAAAACTTGACGTTTGCAGAAGTTTGTCTTCCTTGAGTGTGCTTGGCATGACTCGTCCTCGGTGAGAATGGCTCACCACATTTGGGTGGCGATCTACTCAAATGATATTTTTTTCGACTGTCACTTTCACTGTCACAGAATAATAAATTTCTCTTATTGCCCACGATCGCGTGATATGATTAAGTTATGTTCTATTGGCATTTTTATTACTATTTAGATTAGTTAATATCATGAAATAACTGATTCATCAGTTAAAAGTCAATAATCTGATTAGTTAGAAATTTCTTTCACAAATTACATTAGTAAATATTATGACATAATTGATTCATCAGTCGCAAGTTAATAAACTGATTTAATTATAAAACTTTTTACTAATTCAAAGTAAGAGAATATATTATAAAACTTGCAAAATCGTACGGCCCTGGTCTAATGCAAAATGCATACAATTTGTAGAAAAAAATTTAGCCACTGTCACAAGTTTCTTTCTGTGATATAGGAAAGCGAGTGATTAGACTTAACTTTACTTCTTGACGCATACATTCTAGTCTTGAGATTGTTATTTTCTTGGAAATCCAGTTGAGTTATGCATTTGTATCTTTCGGGTTCTTAAAAAATTCATGGCAATTACGATAATAATTGAATCGGAATAAGAATTCTTAGGAAGGAATTGCTTATGTATTTCAGTTTGGAATTTTATTTTCCGGTTTTTACAGATTCACATTATCGACATCAGTAAATTTACCATGGACATGAACCTTCTAAGCATGGAAAGAAATGATCTCAGGTCCTCGATGTCGGTAACAATAATCTATTAAACCCCGAGAAAAAACGGTGTAGTTCAGAAAAAAACTTCAATATTGAGAAAATAATAAAAAGTTGATTACTGCCATTGTAGGAGTAAACTGAAAAATTTGAACTTCTTGAAAATATAAAAGCTGGATTATATCTAATTTGAATAAAATGCCTGAGTTTTTTTTATTCTTCATAAAATGTGCAAATTTCTGGTATAATAAAATTCATGATGCTTTCAATGAAAGCAAGAGTTTTAAGTTTAAGAGAGCTCGGGACTCAAGAATGCTAGTAAAACTTGTCCTCTAATGTACAACACTTGCGGTAAAATTTTAGTTCAAAGTGGTAGGAAGCACCGCAAAGTCGTTAAATTTTTCATTTGAGGCTTTATAGAAGAAGGCCAGTGCAACGCAACTATTGCTAGTAAAAATAATTGCAGAATTTAAAAAAAAAGAAGAATTTAACAACATTATGTTTTAAAATTGCAGTATTTAAATCATATAAATAATAAGATTTCAAACATTTGAAAGTTTTAGTGATTATGTCTCTATCAAATCATATCCACGCAGACATTCTATCAGGCCATATCTTTCAAAATTTTGGAAATTTCTGTTAAATTCTAACTATCGAGAAATCTGCTTTTCTGTCATCAGATTCTCATTATAATTCTATTGAATCTTATTGGCACGGGACTTGCATCGACTCCTATGTTCCAAAATATTGGAAGATATTATTCAACACGTATCTTATGAGAAGTGTTATACTATTCTATTAAGAATTTCACTTTTTCGATTAACATTTTCTTTTGTAATGAGATTTGATAAGGTTTGAACAATATCTTGGTTGAAAAATATGAGATTTTTCGAGGAGTAGAATTCGGGAGAAATCTTTCAGGTTCTGGGAAACAGGATTTGATACAAGTCTGATGCGGATTAAATAAACTAATAAACTGGCGATTGAAAAAATTTAATTTATTACAAGGGATAGAATTGGATAAATTTAGATAGGATTTCTCTGAAAGAAGCTTATTAAAACGGATAGAACTTTGGCAAACTTTGCATTTCGATGCGAGTTAAAGTGAAAAAAATCAAACTACTTTGATCAAAGAAAAAAACAGTTTTT
>JAAAKG020137163.1:0-12981 GCA_010014905.2 Druon quercuslanigerum
AATAGAAAGATTATCTGAGAAAAATAAGTAGGAAGAGAGAGAGATAGAGATTGTAAGTTGGTACCAAATTACTGCAGCCAAGGAAAATAATTAGAGAAAGAACCAAAACGAGTAACTTTAAATTTAGAGTCTGGACGAAAAACTCAATCTCTAAATTTAACTTTATCCGCAGCGGAGGCGAACAGAATAGAAGCTCCAATCTTCGAAGTCGAGTACGTAACCTGCTTAATCGAGTTCTAAAAGAAAAAGTTCCTTGATTTAAGTAAAAAGTACAGAATAGAATAAATAGGGACGTTAATTTTTCTAGTTTTACAAATATAGATATAAATGTATTTTTATGAATATAAAATAAGACTTGTTCGATTAAAGTGAGTAGGATGTATTTAGATTTTTATAAAATAAAATAGTAACACTTCTATACAAAGAAAGAAAGACAAAAAATTCTTTACTTCTCCCGTGTGTACCCATTTTCATAAAAATATGAAATAGAAAATATTAGACTGGTTCAGATTTCTTAAAGCTCACCGGAAAGCCAATAAAAAAAGTAGAATAAAAATTAAGGTTTCAATTTGAAGTCAAAAAAATTAGTTTCCAATAAAAAGAAAATAATTTTCAATACAATTTTCTACAGAGTAGATTAATGCTTTCAGCAAATAGTAGAATTTCTAAACAAAAACTTAAATTTTTAACCAAGCGAGCTAATTTTCGATAAAAAAAATTTATTTTATCAGCATACATAAACTTAAAAGCAAGTAGTTGAATTAAAATATATAAAGTTTGAACAAAAAATCGCAATTTTAATTGAAGAAGATTAAATTTGTTTTTTTTTTTAAATTGAAAATGTTGCTGTTTTAAAAGAAATTTAATCTTTCTTGGACAAAGATGCAACTGTTTGCTTAAAAATTAAAATATTTTGTCCAATAGTTTTAAAAAGTAAATTTAAATCTTTTTTGATAAAAATTCAACTCTCAACCAAAAATTATCTATTTTTTTCAAATTTCATCTTTCTTAGATAAAAATCCAAGAGTTTGGTTATAAATTAAATAATTTTGATGAAAAGTCATATTTTTTTATTTAAAAGTTCTGCTATTTTTTTGAAAATTTAAATCTTTCGCAAAAAATTTACATTTTCTTTAAATTTAATTTTTTAGTGTTGAAAACAGAACTGAATTCTTTTCCCGATGAAAATTTAATTGTTTTGATCAATTTTTTTTAATGGAAAATTCATCTGTTTCAAAAGAATTTTTTTTTTTTTTGGACGAAGATGCAACTGTTTGATTAAAAACTAAAATATTTTGTCAAACAGTCTTAACAAGTAAATTTAAATCTTTTTTGATGACAATTCAACTCTTTTTTTGAATTGGTCTTTTTTATATAAAAAAAAATCACCTATTTAAGTAGAATTTCCATTTTTCTCGGAAAAAAATGAAAGAGTTTGGTCAAAAAAATAAACCAACTTTGATGAAAAGTGATCAATTTCAATTTTAGTGTTTAAAAGAGAACTGAAATCTTTTGCGATAAAAACTCTACAATTTTGTTCAATTTTTATATTTTTTAAATCAAAAATCATCTGTTTTAAAAGAAATCTCATCTTTGTTGATGCAAAATTAAAATATTTGGTCAAATACTTTTAAAAAGTAAATTTAAATCTTTGTTAATGAAAACTCAAACCCTTTTTTTGAATTTGTCTTTTTTATTCAAAAATTCACCTGTTTGAGTTGAATTTCCATCTTTCTTGGATAAAAATGCAAGAGTTTGTTTAGAAATTTAACAATTTTGATAAAAAGGAATAATTTTTGGTTGAAAGTTCTGCTATTTTGTTGAAAATTCAACAATTTCGCAAAAAATGTACTTTGTGTTAAAATTTAATATTTTATGGTTGAAAAGAGAACTGAAAACTTTTCGCGATGAAAATTCAACTATTTTGTTGAAATAATTTTTTTTTAAATTCAAATTTCATCTTTCTTGGACGAAGACGCAACTGTTTGCTTAAAACTCTTTTTTCTGAATTTGTCTTTTTTATTATAAAATCATCGGTTTTAGTATAAATTTCATCTTTCTTGGATAAAAATGCAACTTTTTGGTAAAGAATTCAACTTTCCTTTAATACATTCTTTTTTATTGAAAAAGTTCGTCTTTTTGCATTGATCTTTTATTCATAGAAACTTATTTTTTGAATAAAAAAATTCATATTTCGACCTTGAAAAGTTAACGAAAATCCTTTTTTGGGTGAAACTTCCACTACATAAAAAAGTGTAATAAAAATTCATCTCTTTTTAGATAAATTTTATGTTTTATGGATAAAAATGCAAGTATTTGGTAGAAAATCCTAAAATGTTGTTAAAACCTCAACCTTTTCTGTCAAAAAATTCGTCATTTTGGATTGAAAATTCGTTTATTCGTTTAAACATATTTTTTATTAATTTATCTTTTGATTGTCAAATTTCAACTAAAATCCTTTTTAACAGAAAATTAAGCTTTTTCTGTTTAAAAATTTATACTTTTTATTTAAAATTCATCTGTTTAAGTAGAAATTTCATTTATTTAAATAAAAATCTAAATTTTTTTTTAGTATATATATAAATTATATTCTTTTATTTTAAGTCGCATTGACGAAAATAAACAAAAATCGAATTTCAAAACTCGAAAGAGACGAAATTAATCGTTGGGACAAACAAAAATAATTTATTACTCTAAACTGGTAACTGTTAGCGGTCTGATTTTCAATTATATAAATATTCAGATTTTATGTTTGTAATAAATAATCATTGAGAAATACCCAAATAAAATTTTCCTATTTCTAAAATAAGATTTTGGAGTGGCAGATACAAAAAATTCGATTTTAATGAAAAAGTGGTTATGAATTTTGAGTTCCGAGAAACAGATAATTTTTTTGTTCCAATGATTAATCTCGTCTCTGTCGAGTTTTAGAATTAAATTAACTGCTCAAAATTGCAAAAACTCCAAGATATTCTAAATGCTTGTATTCAGAAAAAGAAATGCATATCGGTCAGAATTAATAAAGTTTTTTGCATGAAAATCGAATTATTTTTTCTTCTCTTATTCCGAAATTCTAATATAGGATTAAAAAATTACTTTGGATGCATTTTCCTATCATTATTTGTCATAAATATTGAAACTGAATATGTATATAATTTAAAATTAGCGCGCTAACAATGACCAATTGGATTGTCGGCGCGACGCAAGCGCAGTTTAAAAAGGTTCCAAGATTGGGGACACTCGGCTGCGTGCGCGTGCCGCGTGGATTAGTTTTAGTAAAGCTTCGGCATTCGTTCGAAGTAGTTGTTGGTGGTTTTGGAAATCGTTTAAAAATATCTTTTTTCGGAGCTGCACTGTTACAGTTTTTTCATTTAGAAGATTTATATTTCGAGAGTATTCTCGTTCTGTATTCGTACTTTATGGCTGAAAATTAATTTTTGAACCTGAAGTCTTTGTCGAAGCGAAGGAAAAATTTATTAAAGTTAAAAAAAGTTATTGCCTCGACAATTTATTATCACTTCTAGCAATATTCTCTTGAATAACGTTAAAAAATTGCAATCCTTTGTGTAATTTCCGATATTTCGCTAATTTTCGAGTTAGAATGAAGTAATAATCAACACAAGTTTACAAAATTACTTGTTTTAACCATTTTATTATTGTTTATACCTATTTGATTTTACTTATGCTGTAAAATTGAAATTATTACGGAAATATCCAACTATTTGTCAGCTTTTCCAGTCAAAGAAAGGTAATAATAAATGCACAATAACAAATTATTTGCTTAAAAATTTTATTATTTTAGTATGACTATATTCTCTTGGAGTAATTCTAGAAAATTGCTGTTTTTTCTCAAAGTTTTAATTCTTCTTTGGTTCAATAAAAAAAATTTCGGCGCTTTTTTAGAAAGTATCGAAAAGTTTCATTTTCTCGTGAATAATGGATCAGCAGGTTCAAAATTACGACAGATAATTATATTTATAGATAGGTAGCACATTAAAGCCACTGTGACGTTAGTTGAAGAGCGCAGCTCGGCTTTCACATGCGGACACCGCTGGCTAAGTAGAGAGGGGGCGCCTAGCAACGTGCGCGCGCACGCAGGGCACACACGTTGCTAGGCACCCCCCACTCTACCAAGCCAACGGTCTCCGCGTGTGAGAGCCGAGCTACGGTCCTACGTTCCTCAATTAATTTCACAGTGGCTCTACTCCACTCCCAGTTTATAAATAAAAAAATGTTCAATGCTTTGTTGGACTCTCACTTAATCAGCTGGATCGATAGAGTCACGTTGATTGGGGCAGATTGTCTGCATATTTCTCCATGGTTTCGAGGTGTACCAACAACATGTCATCTCGAGTACCAAGGGAAACAAAGAGCCAGGCTAACACGGCGAGGACATCCTTTGATAGTGTCATTCTCTGCCAGGTCGTCATTTCGTCGAGAGGAACTTCAACGTTGGTAAACTGCAAAACGGATAGTGAATGGAAATGGCGAATGAAAAACAATGATGGTAGAACAAGCATTGAAATTGAAACTGGCATTGGCGCAAGAGCGCACAGTGGGATGAATTAAAAAAAGCGAGGTTCAAAATAACTTGTAGCTGGCAATTCTTACCCGATTTTGGATTTTTTTGAAACAAATTCAGCATTAAATTTGGAAAAGATTTATGTAGCCTGATTTTTCAATTTTTTTGCTGAAACTTTTAGGTTAATGCAAAAAGTGATGAAAAAGTTTTTTTTTTTGTCTGTCTTCGTGAAAAAAATGTTCTATGATAAGCATTGCTAGGATTTAAAAACAAGGGTAGTTTAAAGCAGAAAAAACTTATGACAATGTCGAGTTATTCGAAAAAATGATAGTGGATCATAAAAATGTATCATCCAATATTTTTTATTAATTTTATAAACAAATTAAGTAAACAAATGTTCAGGGTGAAAATTCAGGGGCAGAAAGATGTCGTTTTTTCCATAATTTTCTTCAAATTATGTCGCCACTAGAGTTTGATGATGGAACATTCACATCCGATATTTTTAATTAATTTTTAAAACAAATTGTATAAACAAATGCCCAGCGTGGACATTTAAAGGTAGAAAGAAATCGATTTTTTTGATAATTTCCTTTACATGATTACACTAATTGTGTTTAATGATGGGAAATTATCAACTGATATTTGTCATTAATTTTATAAACAAATGATATAAACAAATGTCCGATTTGGACATTTAAAGGCAGATGGGAACAGTTTTCTCTCTTACTTTTCCTCAAATGATATCGCCAGTGAGATTTAGTGATAGAAAATTATCATCCAATATTTTTAAATAATTTCTTAAACAAATTGTCTAAACAAATCTGCAGTGTTGACATTTTAAGACAGAAGGTAATCTGTTTTTTATCATTTCCTTTGAAGTATATCGCCAATTATGTTTAATCATGAGAAATTATCATGCGATATTTTTTATTAATTTTATAAACAATTGATGTAAACAAATTCTTAGTTTGGACAATTAAAGGCTAAAAGAAATCGTTTTTTCTCTTCATTTTCTTCAAATTATGTCACTAATTGGGTTTGATGATGGAAAATTCACATCCGATACTTTTCAATAACTTTATAAATAAATTATGCAAACAAATGCACAGTTTAGACACTTTAAGGCAAAAAGAAATCGTTTTTCTCTTAATTTTCCTCAAATTATATCGCCAGTGATGTTTAGTAATTAAAAATTATCATCTCATATTTTTTAATAATTTTTTTAACAAATTATATAAACAAGTACCCAGTGTGGACATTTGAAGACAGCAACCAATTTTTCATAATTTCCTTCAAATTGTATCGTCCATGATGTTTAATGATGGGAAATCATCATCCTATATTTTTTATTAATTTTATAAACAAATTATATAAACAAGTACCCAGTATGGACATTTAAAGGCAGAAAGAAATCGTTTTTCTCCTAATTTTCCTGAAATTATATCGTTAATGATGTTTAGTGATAGAAAATCATCATCGGATATTTTTAAATAATTTTTTAAACAAATTGTATAAACAAATGTCCAGAGTTGACATTTAAAGACAGAAAGAAATCGATTTTTCATCATTTTCTTTAAAATATATCGCAAATTATGTTTATTCAGGATAAATTACCATCCGATGTTTTTTATTAATTTTATAAAAAAATTATATAAACAAATGCCCTGTTTGGACAATTAAAGGTAGAAAGAAATCGTTTTTTCTCTTTATTTTCCTTAAATTATGTCCATAATGGTGTTTGATGATGGAAAATTCACATCCGATACTTTTCAATAATTTTATAAACAAATTATATAAACAAATGCCCAGTGTGGACATTTAAAGACAGCAATCAATTTTTCATAATTTTCTTCAAATTGTATCGTCCATGATGTTTAATGATGAAAACTTATCATCCTATATTTTTTATTAATTTTATAAACAAATTATATAAACAAATGCCCAGTGTGAAAAATTGAAAGCAGGAAGAAATACTTTTTTCTCTTAATTTTTCTCAAATTGTATCGCCAGTGATGTTTAGTGATAAAAAAATTCTCATCCCATAGTTTTTAATAATTTTTTTAACAAACTGTATAAACAAATGCCCAGTGTGGAAAATTAAAAGCAGAAAGAAATACTTTTTTCTTCCAATTTTTCTCAAATTACGTCGTCTATGATGTTCAATGATGAAAAATTATCATGCTATATTTTTTATCAATTTTATAAACAAATTATATAAACAAGTGTCCACTGTGGACATTTCAAGGCTGATAGAAATCGTTTTTTCTCTTAATTTTCCTCAAATTATATCATTAGTGATGTTTAGCGATAAAAACTTATCATCCTATATTTTTAAATCATTTTTTTAACAAGTTGTATAAACAAATGCCCAGTGTTGATATTTAAAAACAGTAAGAAATATTTTTTTCTTCTAATTTTCCCCAAATTACGTCGTCCATAATATTTAATAATGGGAAATTATCATCCGATATAATTTTTTAATTTTATAAACAAATTATGTAAACAAATGCCCAGTGAACACATTTAAAGGCAGATAGAAATAGTTTTTTCTCTTAATTTTCCTCAACTTGTATCGGCAGTGAGGTTTAGTAATAGAAAATTATAATCCCATTTTTTCAATAATTTTTTTCAACAATTTGTATGAATAAATGCCGAGTGTCGACATTTAAATGCAGAAATAAATCGATGTTCTTCTAATTTTTCTCAAATTAAGTCGCTAATGATGTTTAATGATGGGAAATTATCATTTGAAATTTTCATTAATTTTAGACTAGTTGTGAAAAAGGATGTTTTCTATCTTTAAACATCCGCACTAAATATTTGATCATATAATTTGTTTATAAAAGTATTAAAAATATCAGATGATAATTTTCCATTATCAAACATCACTGGCAACATAATTTGAGGGAAATTATGAGAAAAAGCAATTTCCTCCTGGCTTTAAATGTCCACATGAGGTATTAGTTTATACGATTTGGTTATAAAATAAATAAAAAATATTTGATAATAAAATTTCATGATCGGGTATTATTTTTTCAATGATAGAAAGTAATTTTAACACCAAAATTTACTTTGCAAACGAAGAGCCCATAATGTAGAATATTTGTTAAGCTAATTTGTTTATAACAATCAACTTAACAATCTCATAATTTTTTGTTTTTGCTTTCAGCTACCCCCATACATAAAGTCAGGCAATACTGATTATACAAAATTATTTTAACGAAAATAAAAAAAAACCCGAAACAATCGATTGCATTGAAAAAAAAGGTTGAGGCAAAAAAAATTCAAAAATCAAGCAACATAAATTTCTCTTTAAAATTTATTGCAGAATTTTTCTAAAAATAAATACAAATTGGTTAAGAACTGCCAGTCACAATTTATGAAGTAAAATAACTTTACAAATTGATAATAATAAAACGATAAATAACACTTTAATTATATTTTTTCATTATAGTTACATCCATAAAAAATCTGAACCTTATCAACTACTTTATTAAAAATGCAGGTGTTTTTTTGTTTAAAATCAACAAATTGAAATAAAGTTCAACTAGTTGGTAGAATATTCGAAAGATTCCTGAAAAATTTGCTTTTCTTAATTGAAAATGATTGTTTTTCAATAAAGAAAAATTTTTGGACTACAAATTCAACTATTCGGTTCAAAATCCGTCTTTCTTATAGAAATTTAGTAATATTTAGTTTATCTTTTATTGAAAATTAATTTTTTTTAGGCTTACAATTCAACTTTTTTGTTATTTTTTAGTTTGAAGATTTATATTTTTAGTATTAGATTCAACTTCTTTTGCTTTGATTTGGTTGGATTTGAATTGGTTTTAAAATTAACTCGCTGAAAATTTACATTTTTGGTTTGAAAATTTATATATTTAAGTAAAAAATTCGCCTTTACAGTCGGAAATTCGTCCTTTTGGCTTCAAAAGTCAATAAATTGGTGAAAACTACAATTATTTGTTAGAAAATTCACAGGTTTCGTGAAAAACTTTTCTTTTCTAAATTGAAAATTAATGTTCCTTTTTTTAAAAATTTTTCTTTCTCAAACATCTCCTTTTTTTGAAAATCACATTTTTTTGTTAAAAAAAGGAACTGTTTGGTTCAAAATTAATCTGTTTCTGTTGAGAATTCAACTATATTCCTAAAACAGTTTTCTACGTTAAATTGCATCGTGGTTTTTAAATTGAAATCTTTGTATTGATAATAATTAGCATATTTTTTATTGAAAATTCATATTTTTAGGTTGAAAATACAACTTTTTCGTTAAAAGTTGAACTACATCTTTAAAAAATCTTATTTTTGTTTGAAGATTCTTGAATTTAGTTAAAAATTCAACTTTGTTTGACAATTAATTTCTTTACTTGAAATTTAGATTCGTGGCTTAAAAATTCATATTTGTTAGTGGAAAATTTGTTTTTTTGGTTTATTAAAGTCAAGAAATTGTTAAAAAATTCAACCAGTTGGTAGAAGATTCAACAATTTTGTTAAAAAAATCGCTTCCCAAAATTCAAAATTATTGATTTTAAATAAAAACTTATTTATTTGTATTTTGGATAAACAAAACTATGTGGTTGAATATTCGTCTTTTTTCGTAGAAGAACCAACTTTTTGGTTAAAAATACGACTGATAAAATAAAAATCCATCTGTTTTTGTTAAGGATTCAATTATTTAGCTCAAAATTTATCTTTTTTGGTAAAATTATATTATATTTATTCTAATAATATGTTTTTAACATCAACTAGAATATTTTTTATTAAAAATTTATATTTTTAGGTTTACAATTCAACTTATTCGTTAAAATTTGAACTACTTTCTTGCAAATTTATTTTTTTATTCATAATTTAAATTGTGAATTCAATCGTTTGTTTGAAACCTATTCGTAAAAAAAGATTTTTTTTTGATTGAAGATTTATATTTTTATTTTGAAAATTTGTCCTTCTGGATTAAAAATTAAACAAATTCGTAGAAAATACAACTATTTGGTGAAATAAATTAACATTTTTGTGAAAATGAAAAATTTGCTTTTCTAAATTAAACACTAATGTTTTTCAATTTAAATTTATTTATTCATTTTGGTTTATAAACTAATCTCTTTCAAGTAAAAAAACAACTGTTTATTTGAAAATTTGTCTTTCTTATATAAAATTATATTTTTGGTAGAAAAATTCGTCTTCTATGTTTAACAATTAAATTTTTTGCTGAAAAAAGCAACTGTTTGATTAAAATTTAATCTGCTCTAGTTGAGAATTTAACTATTTCAATAAAAAATAATAATCTTTTTGATCAAATGATCATAATATATTTTTAAAAAAATAAAAATTGTCGTTGGTAGAATGATTTACATTTATATTTTCTATTAAAAATTCATCTTTTCAGGAGATTTCTGGAGATTTTTCAAAGATTTCAATTCAACTTCTTCGTTAAAAGATAACTACATCTTTAAATTTTTTTGGAAGATTCATAGTTTTAGTAAAGAATTAATTTCTAAAATTGAATTTTTTTATTAAAGTTTTTCTTTTTTGAGATAAAAATTAATTTTTTTATAACTGAAAATTATGTTTCGTTACAAAAGGATTTTTTGGTTCATATTTTCGGGTTGAAAATTCAACTGTTTTGTACAGAAAATTATTCCTTCGCCTTAAATATTTAAGCATTGGGTAAAAATTCGAACTATGCGGTAGAAAATCTAAATATTTTTTTTTTATTTTGAAATTAATTTTTTAAAGTGGAAATTTAAATATTCCATTTTTGGTTAAAACTGAATTTTTTAGTTTAGAAATTCAAAGCTTTGGTTCAAAGTTTTTTGCAGTTTGTTAAAGATTCCCCTTTTTTGGTGGAAAAAAAATTCTTGGTTAAAAATATAACTTTTTTGATACAAATTAAAGTATTTTGTAAACAATGTCTGTTTTGGGCTTAAACCTATTTTTATTTATCGCTTTCGTTTAAAATGTAATTATTTAATTAAAAATTTAACTATCTTGTACGTAATTCATTTTTTTAAATTTATATAAATATTTTTCAAGTGAAAATTTACTAATCAGTTCTTGGTTAAAAATTAATGTGTATCGTTTATCAATTCAACTAATCAGTTTTAAATTTCTATAGTTTGTTGTAAATTGAAAATTCAGCTATTCGCTTAATAATTTCTACATTTTGTTGAATGTTTTTCTTATGGGTTAAAAATTAATTTTTGTAACCTAAAATATTACTATTTCATTTAAAATAAACTTTTTTGTTGAACATTCTTATTTTTAAGTTAAAAATTAAACTAATTATCATAGTAAATTCGTATTTTTTTCTTAAAAATTAAATTGTTTCCTGGAAAATTGAAATATTTGGTAGATGATTCGTTTTTTTTTATACTAAGGGCTAATTTTTTTTTCCAAAATTAAACTTTTTCATTTTTATTCAAAAATTAATCATGTTGATTTAAAATATCAACAATTCTGTTTAAAATTTATGCAGTTTGTTTGAAATGTAGAAAATCAATCTTTCAGGTTGAAAATTAAACTAATCGGTTAGAATTTTTTTTAATTGCTCTTTTTTGGTAGAAAAAAATGTTCATGATAGAAAATGCAACTACTTCATTAAATATTTTTATATTAAATATTGTTAGTAATTATTCTGCTTTAATACAAAATTAATGTTTTTGGTCGAAAATTTATCCTTTTGTCCCAATTTTTGTTTAAAAATTTATATATTTTGTTGAGAAGTTGCTCATAGTGGGGAACAAATCTCCAAGGTTCAAAATTCATCTTTTTTGACTTAAAAAATCGACATTTTGAATGAAATTTTCTTTCTACATTGACTCAAAAATCTTTCTTTGTGAAGGATTTAAGTATTTTTTTAGAAATTTCTTTTGTTTTGTTGCTTTAATTTAATTGCTTGTTTATTTAAAACGAAAATATTAACAATTGTATGGTATCAACTACTATTTTTTTGAAGTTTATTCCTCGCTTTTGGTCGAAAATTTGCATTTATCGCTCGAAAATCAAACTGCTTTGTTAATTAATAATAAATAGTTAAATTTGACAAAACTCTCCGTATCATGATTTTTCACAAGATTTTTTAATTGGCATTAGGTTTGATAATATTAGTTTTTTTCGGTAATTGATTTTTAATAAATATTTCTTTTTTAAGTTAGAATAAAAATTATGTTTTTTATGTGGTTGAAATGCATTATATTATAAGCTGTAAATTTACAAAACTCCCAAAGAAACTCAGCTTTTTTTTTTAATTAAAAATAAATTATAATTAACTTAGGTAATTTAAACTACCAAATTTACAAAAAATAACATGGATTGTCTAAGGCAGGACTGATTTATATAACCTTGCTGAGAGTACAGTGATTGGATCCAGAGAAAATTATTTAAAAATCTAATTTTTATTTTGATAAAAAAAAATGTAAATTGAAAATTAATTACAGAACAAAAAATATTATTAACCATAATGCCAATTAATTTTTTTCGCAGTTTTAATTTAGTGCAATTTTACTTTCAAAACCGAACAGGATTGTAGTCGCCACTCAAGTACTAAAAGTGGAAATTAAACGATTATTGCGACGGAATCACCTAGCAACTCTCATAACGACCTACGGCTATGGAAATTTATATGCTGATGGTAGCCATAGAGCTGGTATTTAAATTTTCAAATAGGAATTTCCGAAATTATAATTTGGATACGAATTTAGAAACTTTTAATGACTTTGAGCTATTTCAAAGAATTATTGGGAATGTCGAGAGATATAAAGGGAATTCAAATCATTAAAAAAAAGGTAACAGACTTTAGTTCATTTTCAAAAACTTCGAGAGTGAATAACGGGATTTTGTGGAATTTCAACGATTTCAAAGAATTTTAAACGATATCACAGAATTTAATGAGAATTTCAAGGATGTTTTCATGGATCTCATGATTTCCAGGGAGCTCAAAAAACTTTATGGAAATTAATAAGATTTTTAACAAATTTCAAGGATCTTTTGTGAATTAATAAGATTTTACGAGATTTCCCTAAATTTGATAAAATTTTTCAAAATTTCAGTGACTTTATGTGATTTCATAAGATTAATGAAGATTTCAAGAAATTTCTATATATATTTTATGGGATTTAATAAAAAATATTTAGGCACTTAATGTATTTTATGTGATGCAATAAAAAGTTTAGGAATTTGAAGGATTTTGAAGAGATTTCATGAAAGATCAATAGATTTAATGAAAGGCCGTAGCAGGATAAGTATGGTCTGGGTGCCCCCGCTCGAATTTACACTGTAAACAATTTGTCGTAAAATTTAACGTAAAATTTTATGTAGATGATTTTTTTACACAAAATTTATGTTAATTCTACACAAACGGTTTGTATTCATAAAATTAACATACTTATGTGTTAAAAGTAACACAAAAGTATGTTAAAACTTTCCGCGGCTGATTCTCCGATTTCTACACACTAAAATGTTAT
>JAAAKG020137164.1:0-12981 GCA_010014905.2 Druon quercuslanigerum
ACCGGCTCAGGGATCGAACCCCGGACCTCTGAGGTGAAGTCCGAGCGTCTAACCACTGAGCCACCGAGGCTCTTTAACTTTGAAGTTATTTTCTGGCAGGTTCTCAGGCTTGGTTGTTTTTAAGAAATTTAGCTTAAGATTTAAGACGAAAAGGAAATTTTTATTACACTTTTATTAAATTAAACATGAACTACAGTTATTTCAAGCCAAAAAATAAATTTTGTCAAAAATTAGTTATAAAATAAAGAAAAATATTTCATTGTTAATTATAACTAGTTTTGGAAACGAACTCGAATCAAACTTATCTAAACGGAATGACATTTTTCATTGTTTATTTAGTAACAGTTTTAACTCTACTAATGTTAATTAATATCCCCATAGACCAATAATAATAATTTTTAGGAAATAAAGACTAGAATACATAGTTCAAAATGTCGATTTCATGAAGAATTAACATTTTTGGTTTTAAGGGTAGTTATCAGGTACTCTTAGGGCTGTGTTAAGGGTTTAAAAACCATATGTCTGATATATAAAATTTCGTTGGATAATTCTCTATAGGCCCCCATACTTTTCCGTGACATTTTTTAAAACCCTGAAAAAATTATTCTAAAAACTCAAAAAAGTGATATTTTCCCATGCATTTTACATGGGAGTCTTTAAGTCAAAACCGGCACCTGTTAAAAAAAATTAACAATTAGGAGAATTCTTTTTCCGGACTTAGAATGAAACAGAGAGGGTGATTGCCCTCTAAAAAAGAAGCATTTTTGAGCTACCCTAAAGTTAATGCAAAGGATGGTTCAAGATTTTTTTAAATATAAAAAATTTTTCTAAATGTTTCTAAATATAATAATACCAAGCTTTAAATATTTCACAAAGATTTTCAAAACATAAAAACATTTAAAAGATGTTAACCTATTTTAAAATTTAGCAGGAGCTTTTAAAATATTTCACAAAAACTTCAAACATTCCAGAGATTTCAAGTGAACATAAAAGATTGCAGAAAAACTTCACAAATATTTCTAAGGATTTCGAAAGATTTTAAGAATTTCAAAGATTTTAAAAAGGGTACATTGCACCAGATTTTAAATTTTTAGAAGATTTCAAAAGAATTCACGAAGTTTAAAAATATTCTAGTGAGTTCAAAGGCATGAAAAAGATTTTTTAAATATTTTACAAATATTTCAAAAGCTTCATAAGGATTTCTAAAGATTTAAATAATTTGAAAGATTTAATAAAGGGCAAAACGGTATTTAAAAAATTTAATATTATTTTTAAGATTGTAAACGATAAAAATTTCTATTGAAAATTTTAAAAGATTTCACAAATATTTCATATTAATTTCATAAAAATTTCAAGTATATTACGACAAAACGTTCGCCGCATAAAAAAGCTCTGCGCGAAAAATGGCTTTGAGGACCCGTTTATCTTTCGAAACGGATAAAAGTTAAGGATGTGCACTACGTACAATCAATCTCAAAAGTTGCCCATTTTTAAAATGATTTATAAAATCGACAAAAAAGGCCAATTATTAAATTCTGCAAATCCTGACGAAGGCTTCTGAGCACACTTTAGAAAAAAAAATAATTCAGCTGGAAATTGTTTATTTAATAGTAGTTGTTTCAAGGCTCAGTTTTTTCTTTCTCCCTAAAGAAAAGTTACAATTTTTATTTAATTCTAATGATCAAGGCCTCATTTTATTCTCCGAAACATTCTCTAAATTTCTATTTGGGTCGATGTCATTCAAAAAAATTAATTAAGAAGTCATTTAATTATTATTGTTATAAACAATCATAGTTTAAATTTTAATTAACACTACCCAAATATAATTGTAGAAAATCCTTTAAAGAATAAATTGAGGCCTTGATAATTAGAAATAAATAAGAATTGTAACCTTTCCCTGAAGAGAAAGCAAAATCTAAAACTCTAAATAACTATTATTAAATAAACAATTAAACCCTTAATTATTTTTCCCAAAGTGCACTTAGAAGCTTCCGTCAAGATTTTCGGAAATCAGTAATAAATCTCTTTTTTTTATTTTATAAATAACTTTCAAGATTGGCGACTTTTGAGATTGATTGTACGTAGTGTAAATCCTTAAGAAAGGTGAAATTTCAGAATGAGTTATAATACATCATAGTAATACTTAGGAATACCAACAATTCGGCAAGCGGAGAGAAAAAATTCGGAAAGTAGAAAAATTCATAATCAATTTACGTTGTACATTAAAAATTGGTTTTAAATTATATAATTATAAAAAATAACTATTTTTTCGCAAAGAGTTTAAAATGACTTACAAAATAATTTACTTAACACAAAACATCGAAAGTTTTCGGTTTTACATATTTTTCTTACAAATTTAGTGAAATTATAATAAATGTAACGATTGCAAAGTTAATTTTTGTTGGAAGTTGTTATACTAATTAAACAAATCTATTGTGAAATTTCTAAAAATCTAACAATTATAAATGTTAAAAATAATTTTTAAGGTATCAAATAAATTTAGTAAAAAAAAACCTCTCTTCTATCTAATATATAGATACCAAAAAAATTTTCCATGTGTATTTTTGTAAAAGTAAAAATAAAAAAAAACGGTTCAAAATTTTTTTTTTATTATGTACATAAGTACATTTATTTACTATTCCGAACTTTTCCTCTTCGTATATTTACTCATTCCTAATTCCCGTAGAGAAATTTCCCCATCTTTCCCTATTGGAAGTTGGTATCCGATTGCATCTTTATCATAATATTTAGTCTAGAAAAAACTGGTTGGGTACCTATCAGAATATCTAGTCTAGAGAAAACTGGTTGGGGCCCCTATCAGAATATCTAGTCTAGAAAAAACTGTTTAGGGAACCTATCAGAATATCTAGTCTAGAAATAACTGAATGGGGCCCCGATCAGAATATCTAGTCTACACAAAATTGATGGGTGCCCTCTCAGGTTTAAGTAGTACATTTCGAGCCTCATATAGGTATGCCAAATCTAAATTTATACTGGTTTTTTTAAGGAAAAAATTCCATCCTTATGAAAAAGTGTAAATGTTCAGAAAAAATTACATTTCCTGTAATTATAAAAAGTTGTTAAGTAATATAAAACGGGACAAACAAATTATTACAGAAAAAAACTTCAATTGAATAAAATTTTTTATTTAAATATTTTTTTTATTTTTCTTAACAGTTCGTATATTTTACATATACGTAGCGTCGTATATTAAAAAATATTTAATTAGAAAAAGAGAGTTAACAATTATTTTGAGCTGAAGCTTATGAGTAAAGGCACTCTCGTTAGGGCCTTCCCAGCAGTTCTAGCAAGAACCTGGCCAAAAAAAGTAACACAAGTAGTCAGGCCGTCTCCATTTTTCCCGACGAGCGCCTTCGAATAGAAATAGGGAAATCTATCCAGGGCTCTACTAAATCCCGATCGGAATTTTTAAATAGGTTGTTCATCCTCCTAATTTTTATCCGTTCTGAAAAATGAACGGGTCGATCTGACATCTCCGATGGAAAGTATGACACTCTTGAAAAATATTGAAAGCGGAATAGGAAGTGATGATTTAAGAAATGTAATAGTCGAGAAAAACAGTTCCAATAAAAATTGTAGGTAAATGTTTAGATTGAAGTAAAAATGGCATAGCTCGTAAGGAAAGAGAAGAGATTTTTATTGAAGGAGATGATACTCTCTCAAATCGGGATAAAAAGGGAAAGGATAGGAGAGCCGCTATAGAGGATTCGCTTCGCTGCTCTGTAAGAAAATAGAGAATCACTCGACTTGGAGAACTGTTGACGAATAATAAAAGCAACTTGAAGCTTTGCATTATACGATAATTTTAAAGAATTTTAGGAGACTTATATCCTTAATTCATAACTTATAAAGTAAAAATATTTTCTGTTTAGCGAAGTAAATAAATGTTTATCAATATACGTGGTTTTCAACAACAGATAGAATACTTGAAATTTCATATGAAAAAATTAATTTTAAATAAAAAAGGTAAAAAAGCCAAAAAGCTAAATTCTTAATAAAAAAGGTATTATTTTGTATTTTAACAGAAAAATATTTTAATTGCCAATGTATAAAACTTAAAACCAAAGAAAGAAACGAATATTCAATGCAATATTTTAAACAGTTGTACTTTTATTAAAAAGTAACTTGAATTTTGTACCAAAAAAAAATAACGTTTTGAAACAGAAAGAAAAATTTTCTTCAAGAATCTTGAATTTTTAAACAAGAAAGAGTTTTTATAAATAAAACAAATAGAATTAAATTAAGTGATTCAATTTCTAAAGCCGAAAGATGTATTTTATACAAAAATTTTTTATTTAAAACAAAGAAAGCTGAATTTTCAACTAAATTTTTTAACTCTAAACCAAAAATGATACAGTGTAAATTTAAGTTCAAAAAAATTAATTTTTAAACAAGTAGTTAATTTTTGAAACAAAAAGTACAATTTTTTAACCATAATACACAAACTGTTACCAATTTCTTTAATTTTCAACTAAAAAATACTGATTTTTGCACCAAAATGAAATAGCTCAAATTCAACTAAAAAAAATTATTTTTTAACAAAATTCATTTTTAACCAAACATTTAAATTCTGAACTGAACGGAGAAATTAAAAAAAAAGCTTTTAATCAAGCAGTAAAACATTGAACTGAGTAGTTGAATTTTTACCCTAAAAACATTAAAATTTAAAAATTAAGAATACTTTAAATGATTCAGAAAATAAGTCTTTTAAATAAAATAGTTGAGCTCTCAACGACACAAGAATAATTACAATGAAAAAGCTGCATTATTGATACAAAAAAAACTACTAAAAGGAATAACTTTTCAAAAATTCAGCAAGTGTTGATTTTTCTAACAAGAAAGATTTTTTATTTAAAAAAGAGACAAAGCTTATTAAATTGTTAAATTTAAAATTTAAAAATGACTAATTTTACAATAAAAAATTTAAATACCATTAAGGAAGAGAAATGTTATATAAAATATTTGAATTTCCAATCAAAACAAATTAAATATTATTTAAACAATTGCATTCTTGATCAGCAAAAATAAAATATCTACAGAAAGAGATTATTTTTAAGACAAAAAAAATAAATTTCAGTAATAAAATTAAATTTTTAACATTAAAATATTCTTTAGTTAATAAAAATAAAAAATACACCGAATTTATTAACTTTAAACCAAAAAAGTCGAATTTTTAATACAAAAACACCAATTTTTTACCAAATGATTATATTTTCTGATAAAGAAGAATGATTTTTAATAAAGAAATCAATAGTTTGAATTATAAAAAAAATAAGTCGTAGAAAAATAGTTTAACATTAAACGAATTGGTTGAAGTAACGAAAAAAAAATCAGTTTAAAAAAAATATAAGGCAGCCAGAATCACGAATTTTCAATTAAATAATTGAATTCTGAACCAAAAAGATTAACTTTTCACCACACTATAAAATTTTTCGTAAGAAAATATTAAATTTCTAACAAAAGGAATAAATTAAAAAAAAGTGAATTTTGAACCAATGATTTGATTTTTTAACTATAAAGGGTGACTTTTAAACAAAAAATTTTAGAACTTGCCAAAAAGTTGAATTTTTTACCGAATTTTCACCCTAATTAGACCATTTTTCAACCAAAGAGATGAATTTTCAACGAAAAGGGTAGAAGAGGATGAGAAAAGGTATTTTAAGGTTAGAAGAAGAATGTTAAAAAATAACTAAGAAAATTCAGAATAGAGAAAAATTGTGCAGAAGAATAAAGAAGAAAAAAATGAGAGGAGAATTTAAAGTTTTCAAAGAGTTAAAGATTTAAAGTACTTTTAAAGAAGAGGTGAAGAAGAGGCTAGTACGGAAGAAGTTTGAGAGGTAAATAAAGAGAAGGTTAAACTTAATAGAGAGAGAAGAAGAAGGATAAGAGTAAGCCAGAATATTAAGATAATATAAAAAAAAATATATTATGCATTTGTCAGGAGCAGTAGATGAGAAAGGAAAGGACGAGAATGGAGAGGGGAAAGTGGACATAACGAGGGAAGGGAACTCCAAATGAGAATGTGCAGTAAAGTATGGAGAGGATAAAGTTGCTGGGGATATAAAAAGAAGGGTTAGTGGTACGTGTATTAAAAAGGCAAAGGGTAAGAAGTTGAAGATTATAGAAGAGTTGTAAAAAAATGTTAGGAAAGGAATTAGGAACAAAGAAAGCTAATTAAATAAACTGATGAAGGTTCCAGGGAGGTTGTATTGTATGAGGAGTGGCAGAAGAAGTTGAGAAGGTTGATAGAGTGAAGTGTATAGTAATAGAGAAGGTTAAAGTTAGTAGAGCGAGAGAGAGAAAGAGAGAGAGAGAGAGAGGAGAAGGATAAGAGTGAACCAGGATATTAACATGGTAGAAAGCAAATTTTTTATGCATTAGTCCGGAGTAGTAGATGAGAAAGGAAAAGAGGAAAAAGAAGACGAGGAAATTGAAAGAAGGTTTAGTACTACCGGTAGTAATAAAAGGCAAAGTTGAGTGAGTTGAAGATTATAGAAGAGTTATAGGAAAGTTATAGGAAAGGAATTAAAAAGATAGTAAGGTGACAAAAGAATCCGGTAAAGGTTTCAGGGGAAGTGAGGTTGTATGTGCTATCGGTAGTAATAGAAGGCAAAGTTGAGGGAGTTGAAGATAATAGAAG
This sequence comes from Druon quercuslanigerum, assembly GCA_010014905.2. NCBI lineage: Eukaryota > Metazoa > Arthropoda > Insecta > Hymenoptera > Cynipidae > Druon > Druon quercuslanigerum. Next base: position 6,662 of record JAAAKG020137164.1, read on the forward strand.
AGTTATAGAAAAGTTATAGGAAAGGAATAAAAAAGGTAGTAAGGTGACAAAAGAATCCGCTAAAGGTTTCAGGGGAAGTGGGGTTATATGTGGAGTGGAAAAAGAAAGTAAAGAAGCTTAGAAAAAAAAATTGGACAGTGAATGTGAAAAAAGCAAGGTTGAGGTACAAGAGAGGGTGGCGAAAATGGAAACAAATTTACGATTACTAATAATAGAGAAATTTTCTCTTTGTAAGTATTTACCGGAAGGAAGGAAACGATTTTATGGATGAGATACTTGACTTGTTATATATCTAGGGAATGATGCACAAGGTTGCAGAGACCCTTGTGTCTCTCTTCTACATTAAATGAAATCACTGTTATTGTCGGCGGGGCTAATTTTCAAGGACTCTCGAGGTTTGGTGAGAATAGGCAAACGGGATTTAGTTCCATCTGATTCTCTTTTATAATGAAGACCGATGACAGCGAGGTCGAGAAGCGTACAGGGCGTCCCATGAGTTGTCGGTTGGAAAATGGCGAGGCCATTCATCCTGATTAGACGCGGTCTCCCGCAGGGGAGACACGGATGCTCTCGGTCAACGCTCATCCCAACCCAACCAATAACAAGTGCATCCCGCGGCTTAAAAAGAGTCAGAAAAATGGAATTTTGTTAAGAACACTCTTTTTAAACTTTAAATTGAAAATATAAATTAAACTTAAATTGTTCAACTCGTAAATTGAAAAGGTGATTGCAAAAGCTTATATTGCGGGACATCTATAGATCTTTTCAACTTCTACCTACAAACTTTTACTCTTTTGTTCAATTTTTGTAAGGGGTTTGAAACTAGTATGAACGTAAAGTATCATGATTCCATAATATGTAAAGCAGATTCATGTAATATATAAAAGTGGTGTGGGTGTCATTTTCACAGGATCCCGGAGAAAAATCTCATCAAACTTGAGAAAGCAGGATACTGCTACCAAAAGTTAACGCCAGCCAATTCTTTGCTTCCGCCTTGCCCTTTCTTTCTCTTTTTAACTTCCCTAGTTTTTTACAATTTTTTTCCCTCTGCGGTAACCAAACAAGTGGAAAAGTCAAGACAGGCAAGACGGAACTTCGGGCCAGCAAGCCGCCCTTGTCTCCTGAGGTTGGAAAGAGCCGCAGGGGAAATAATACGGGCAACTTTCCCCCTCTACTTTTTTTCGCTCGAGTTGAAAAAATTCAAAGTCAATGAGATTTTATTGTCTTCCGAGCATCTCCTACGTATTTTTATTCGAGTGCACTATATTTCTCCAAGAAATTTACGTCTTTCTTTTATTCTTATTTTCTTCGACAACTTTGCCATTTTATATCAAATTGAGTTGGCAAATTGAAGATGTGCAAGTGTTTCTTCTTCTTAGAGTAAAGTTTGACGTGCTTCAGTTTAATATACAAGTTTCTAAGAAAATGTTTTGATTTTCAAAATGTTCAACTTTTCCTTTTTAATTTTAAGGTTTGTAACATTTTTTAATGAATACAATAATAAGTATACATTAAATGAGAAAAAATAAATAATTCTGATATGAATCAGGGCTTTGTGTAAAAAGTGCGGAAAGTAAGCAATTCTGAATGAGTTCTTCAAATGCGCATGCGCATCAGTGCGTAAAAGTATCTTTTTGCACTTACATGGTGTAGAGTGAACCTGTGTAGAGTGTTTGAATCTTGAAATCTTGTAAAACTTTGTGAAAGAACCTCTTTGATTCACGGTAAAAATTCTTCTTGAATTTTTTTAAACCTTGAATACTTGGAAATCTGCTCCCATTTCTCATAAAAAATTTTAAAGGTAATTTTTAAACTTTATATTTTTTTCCTTATAAAAGATTCATTTCATCAAAATTCAGAATGCACGTCAAATATCTGTATCAAGTTTAATAGAAACATCTCGTTCAGAATTAGTAATTTTTGGCGAATTCTTGAATTCTCGAATTTGGGAAACAACAAAAATTAAAAAGATAATCACAGAAATTGAAAATTTCCGACAAATTATTGTTTTTTTTTCAGTACAGAAAAAAATAAAAGAAAGTTTTAAATGGAGTTTAGGGTGCTCTATAATCTATATAAGTTCTATAAGCTTCAGGAGTACTATACGCTCTTAAAGCTCTTTAAACGCCGAGAGTTGTTTAAACTCTTAAATTTTTTTGAGGTTTAAGAGTTCTATATGATCTGATATTTCTATAAAGTCTAGGACAATTATTAACTGCTAAAGTTCTGCAAAATCCTAGAGTGTTGTAAATTCCGTGTTTTTTATAAACCTCAAAAATTCTTTTAAAAAACTAGGAGTTTTAAAAGTTTCAAGATGTGTATAATTTCTAGAAGCTTTATAAACTCCGGAGTACTGTAAACTCCAGAAGAGATGTAAAATATTCGGGACTTTAATGATTTCCGATGGTTCCTCAAACTCTTAAAGTTCTTTGACGTCGAAGAGTTCTATATTCTTTGATAGTTCTATGAAGTATAGGACGTCTATTTTCTGCTAAAGTTCGAAAAAGTCCTGAAGTTTTTTAAGCTCCGTTTTTTTATAAAACTTAAAAATTCTGGAAACTCCGGAAGGCCTATAAATAAGCTTAATGAGTACTGTATAGTAAATTCTAGAACTACTATAAAATCCTCAATTTATTTAAGCTTGCGAAGTTTTTTTAACTCCTGTAGATTTATTATCTTTGGGATTTTCATGAATTCTGCGAGTTTTTCAAACTCTTTAACGTCGAAGAGTTCTATAAGCTCTGATAAGACGCGCTCGCGCTACGCGCTCGGACCTATTCGAGCGCGAAGCGCGATATCCAACAAATGCGCACCCTAGGCGCGTTCAAACTTGCGAGCCGCGCACGAAGCCTGCTATGAGAATGTGACGGCGAGGCGGGCACATTTCTCAAATTTATGGAAGTGCTATAAGCACAAGGAGTACTATAAGATCTGGAAGTGCTACAAAATCCTGAAAATAATTTAATTTTGGAGTTTCTTAAACTCCTACAGATGTATGATTTTCGGGATTTTAATGAATTTATAGAGGACTTTAAACGCTTAAAGTTCTTTGACTTCGAAGTGTTCTATAAGCTTTGATATTTTTATAAAGTCTGAGACGTCTATTTTCTGCTCATGTTTTACGATCTTCCGGAGTTTTGCAATTTTCGGGTTTTCTATGAACTTCATAAATTCTAAAAACTTTAAAAGTTCTACAAATTTAGAGACTTATATAAGTTCTAGAAGCTCTATAATCTCCGGGACGCTTATTAATTCAGGGACGAATTATATTATACCGTATTTCTATAAACTGAAATTTTGATAAATTTCTCGTTTTTTGCAATTCATGGAAGTTCTATAAGCTCAGGGAGTACTATAAAATCCAGAAGTGCTATTAAATCCTGATGTTATAAAAAACTCCTGGAGTTTTTTGATCTCCTAGAGCTACATAAATTTTAGGAGTTTTATTTATTCCGAGATTGCTTCAAACGCTTAAGGTTCTTTAAATTCAAAGAGTTCTATAAGCACTGATAGTTCTATAAAGTCTAGGAAATATTTTGCCTGCTAAAGTTCCACAAACTTCCGGAGTTTTGTATATTCGGGGTTTTTTATGAACCTCAAAAATTCTAGAAACTTCTGGAGTTCTGCAAACTTCGAGACTTAAATAAGTTCTAGAAGCTCTGCAAACTCCGGGACGCCCAGAAATTTTTTAAGAATTATAATCTTCCGAATTTCCATAAGCTATGCAAAATTTTTAATTCCTTATGTTTTAAAATTGATGGGGGTTCTATAAGCCTAAGGAGTACTGTAAACTCCAGACGTACAACAAAGTCAAAAATTTATTTAAACTTCTGAAGTTTTTTTCATCTCCTGGACATACATAATCTTTGGCATTTTCATTAATTTCGAAAGTTCTTGAAACTCTTAAAGTACTTTGATGTGGAAGAATTCTCTACGCACCAATAGTTCTATCAAGTATAGAACGTCCGTTAACTACTAAAACCTTAAAAAAAATAAGTCCGACGTTCCACAAACTTTCGAGACTTATATAAGTTCTAGAAGCTCTATACACTCCAAGACGTCTATTAATTCCAGACAGTTTTATCAATTCTCTTTTTTACAGTTTATGGGGATTCTACAAGCTTTAGGAGTACTGTAAACTCCAGGAGTACTATCAAATTAAAAAGTTATTTAAACTTCTAGAGTTTCTTGAAATCCTGGATATGTATAATCGTCGGAAATTTAATGAGTTCCGAGAGCTCTTCAAATTCTTAAAGTTCTTTAACGTCGAAGTGTTCTATATGCTTCGATAGTCCTATAAAATATAGGACGTATATTTTCTGCTTAAGTATGTCAAAGTTCTTAATTTTCTTAAGCTCCATTTTTTTTAAAAACCTAGAAAACTCTATAAACTCCGGGAGTTCTACAAATTTTGATACTAGTACTATTCTTACCACTACTACTACTATTTTTCTAGAAGCTCTATAAGCTCTGGGGCGCCTATTAATTCCGGAAGAATTATATTCTTATGTACTTCTACGAAAAATTAGAGTTTTGCAAATTCCTCGTGTTTTATAGTTTATTAGGGCTCTATAAGCTTAACGAGTACTATAAAATATAGAAGTACTATAAAATCCTTTTTTTATTTAAGCTACGGAAGTTTATTAAACTCCTGGAGATGTACTATATTATCTTCGGGATTTTAATTAATTCTGCGAGTTCTTCAAACTCTTAAAATTCTTTAACGTCAAAGAGTTCTATAAGCTCTGATAGATCTATAAAGCCTCGGAAATCTAGTGTCTGCTAAACTTCTACAAACATCCAGAATTTTGCAACTTCTGGTTTTTTTTATAAATTTCAAAGATTCTAAAGACTTTGGAAGTTCCACAAATTTCGAGACTTATATAACTTCTAGAAGCTTTATAATTTTCAAGACGCCTATAAATTCCGAACAAATTGTATTATTCTGCATTTCTGAAAACAGTGAGAGTTTTATAAATTTCTAGTGTTTTTAAATTTATGGGAGTGCTATAAACTCACGGTGTACTATAAGATCTGAAAGTGCTATAAAATCCGCAATTTTTTTAAGCTCAAAGGGTTTTTTTCTATGATAAAATATAATTATTCAACCGAAGAGCTCTATAAGTTCTGATATTTCCATAAAGCCTAGAAAATCTATTGTCTGCTAAAGTTCCAAAAACTTCCGGAGTTTTGGAAATTCTGTTTTTTTTTTTTTTGAATAAATTTCGAAGATTCTAAAAATTTTGGAAGTTCTACCAATTTTGAGACTTATATAACTTGTAGAAGCTCTTTAATCTCCGGGACGCCTATAAATTCCGAACGAATTGTATTCTTCTGTATTTCTAAAAACTGTGAGAGTTTGATAAATTCTTAGTGTTTTTTTAATTTATGGGGGTTCTATAAGCCCATGAAGTTCTTCAAACTTTTAAAGTACTTTGTTGTGGAAGAATTCCCTACGCATCAATAGTTCTTTGATTGAATGGGATGGGTGGGGATGTGATAGGATGGGATGGGGTGAGGTGAAGTGGGATAGAATGGGGCGGGACAAGACGGGACGGGATGGGATGGGATATGATGTGACGGAATAGAATGGAATGAAATAGGATGGGATGGGATGGAATTGGTGGAATGGGGTGGGATGGGATAAAATGTGATGGGATGGTGTGGGGTGGGGTGAAATGGGATGGAATGAAATAATATGGGATGGGATTGAATGGGAGAAGATGGGATGGGATATTATGGGTTGGGATGAGGTAGGATGATGTGGGATAAAATAGGATTAAATGGATTGGGATTGACTGGGATGAAATTGGATTGAACGGGATTGGGTGGAATGGTATGGTGTTAACTGGGATGGGTTAAGATGGGGTGAAGTGGGATGAGATGTGATAGGACGGGACAAGGTGGGACGAAATGGAGTGGCATGGGTCGGGATATAATGCGATGGGATGGGATGGGATGGAATGAGATGGGATGGGATGGTATAGGATGAGATGAGATAGGATAAGATGAGATAGGATGGGGTGGGATGGGATTGAATGGGATAAGATAGAGTGGGTTGGGATGTGGTAGGGTGATGTGAGATGAAATAGGATTGAATGGGACAGGATTGACTGGGATGGGATTGGATTGAACAGGATTGGGTGGGATGGTGTGGGGTTAAGTGGGATGGGTTGGGATGGGGTGAAGTGGGATGAGATGTGATAGGACGGGACAAAGTGGGACGGAATGGGGTGGTATGGGACGGGATATAATGCGATGGGATGGGATGGAATGAGATGGGATAGGGTAGGAGAATATGAGATAGGATGGGATGGGAT
>JAAAKG020137165.1:0-12980 GCA_010014905.2 Druon quercuslanigerum
GTTGAAACATGGTGGTGTCAAATTTCCGACAATTATAATACTTTCTCAATCATAAATGATGAGAATGTAAAAATATTAATTTTTAATAAAATCATTGAAACCTCAAACAAAATGATGACTTTTCCACAAACAAGAATAATTTTCTACCTTAATGGTCAAATTTTCAATAAAATTTGTAATTTTCATAATAAAAAATAATTTCAAAAAAAAATTCAAACACGAAAATATATTAATTTTTAACCAAACGTTAATTCATGGCCAAATAGTAGAATGTCGAACTAAAATTTTGACATTTGACTAAATAAATTCCATTTTTATAATGTGGTTCAAATTTCAACTAAGTAGTTCAGTTTTAAACCAAAACATATGAATTTTCAATTTAAAAAATATAATAGATAAATTTTCAACAAAATATTTTTGTAATTATTATATATTTTTTTTAAATATTGGTTTATGTTTTATTACATAGTTATATATTGTTAGATAAAAAAATTTCAAGTAAAAAAGATAAATTTTCAAGAAAAGAGTTCAAAATTCAAGGAATTGTATTTTCAGGCAGAGAGTTAATTTTTCAACTAAAAATAATTATTTAATCCGAAAGAAATATAATAGTAAACTTTTCATTGAAAAAAATTAACTTTGAATCAAAAAATAGTTGTATTTTCTTACTCGCGGTTCTATTAATTCAGTTATAATTTAAGCGAACAAGAAGAAAAATGGGAAGTTCCTTGAAAGGCTGCGTCTAGTCGTCCCCAAAAATTATAAGAGCTGGAAAAAAGGATGGACAAGTCATCTCGCATTTTCGAGCCGAGTAGCCAAAACTTTTGAAAAATATTTGACTACTCATATTCATCTCGAATTTCGGGATGGCGAGTCAATTCGTTCTCGGAAAACAGGGGGGGAAATCAGAATTCTTTACAAAAAGGAATCAGTCCTCTAAGTTAATCGTAAAATTATGTTAATGTTCTAAGATGAAAAGCATGTCTATAAAGAATTTAAATACACTAGAACCTGGAATTAGAAACCTTGGATTTACGATATTCCTAGAATATCCGCATTCTGGTGATTCGGGGAGCGCACGCCCTACCTGTTTACATTCGGATTCCCTATATTTAAGATCAAGGTCACTGCAGACCATGCCCAAAATCTGTCTTCAATCCAGGTTCCGGTGTAAAATTATTCTCGTACTAGTGTCAAATAATTTTAACCTATTCCTTGTTCGATTGACATTTATATAATATTACATTTACATTTCGCATTTAAAAAAAGAAGGAGCGTCAGCTTCAGTAAGTCAAAAATCACTGAAAATAGCATCACGTAATATGGGGACTTTTGCTTACGCCCTTCTGTCCCAGAAACCTACAATTATTATTGCAATCATTTGAAAAACTCTTAATATTTAAACTTGTGTTTAATAATGGATATTCAAATTGCTTATATTTTTAACGTTATGGAAGAAAAACTCAGGGGAAAAACGGGCATGTGCGTTTGCTGCTGATAAAATGATAATGAATAAATGTAATTAATGTTAATTTTCTCCGGGGATGATTTTCCATCAGATCAAGAATGCAGAATGATGTGTTGCGATAGCGCATGATGGGTAGTCGGAGCTTATACATATATATTTATGATTATAGGGCGTTTAGAGCAGTTTCAAGCCTGGCCTCGTAACTCGCGTTGTCGCTGTCAAGCTGTTTTCCGAGCTTGATTAATTAGTTCAGCATATACATCTGGCACTCTGGCTTTAGCCAGACCTGTTCTAAACCCACCCCTCTTCGGAAACGGCCTTCGCTTTGTGATCCTACTACACGTCCGGTCCTCCTCTCAACTCCCTTGCCCTTCGCTTGTCCCTTTCCTTTCGTACATTCACCACGTCTCAATGCACCGAAGTTACTGTCAATCGCCACAAATGAGATTACATCCCCTCCTCATCCCTCAATTTATATTTCTCCCAATCCCTCACAAGTAAAAAGTCCCTCATCGGTAATGCAGAATCTCAAATGTTCATGTACCTGAAACAAACGATTTCCTGCCTTGGCATTTTTCCTTGGAGAACTGACGGAAAGCTCGTTTTCCTTTTTCTTAGCCGGCTATAGCTTCATCATTTATCTGCCTTTCGTTAACAGAACTTAAGAATCTGTTTTCTTCATGAAACATAATTTTTCAGAGTTAAAAAACGAAAATATATATATTTTTTAATTATTAAAATGAATATAGTAGGTCAAGGAATTGTCAAGGTATCATTATGCCTAAATTTCATTAGATACATAATGGAAAAAGTAGTATCAGATACTGACGAAATGAAACACAAACTTTCATTATTTAGGAATTCTGAGTACATAATTATAATTAATTCTAAAATATTCTTTGCATGATCAAAGTAAACTACAAAGTTAGAAACAATTTTTTAACAATAGTTATTCAGCTTGCAGGACACACATTTTAATCAATCTGTAAAGTTAAAAACAATTTTTTAGCAGTAGTCATTCAATCCGAAGGATATGCATTTTTAACGAAGTATAAAGTTCTAGTCAGATAATTGAATTTTCAACCTACGAAGATAAATTTTCAAACTAAAAAGTAGAATTTACAACAAAAAACATCTTCGACGAAGGAAGATTTATTTTCAGCCAAATAGTTCAAGTTAAAAAAATTAATTTTCAACCAAATAGTTGAACTTTGAATTAAAAGAGACGAATTTTCAACAAAAATGCTTGAATTTGCAAACAAAGGATAAATTTCTAAGAAAACAGTTTAATTTTTAACAAAGAAACCTGTAAAGTGGAATTTGCAACAAAAATATCGTTTTTAACTAATTAAGATGATTTTTTAACCAACTTTAACCACGTATTTGCATCTTCAAAAAGGACATAATTTAAAACCGAACAGTTGCACAATCAAGAAAATAGTTAAACTTTAAGCAAAAGTGACGAATTTTTATTAAGAAATATGAATTTTTAACAAAATTATTATTGTTCAATTAAATGGTTGAATTAGCAAAAAAATGAAACATTTCTTAGAAAGTTAGAAAGTTGAACTTTCAATTAAAGGAGACGAATTTTCAACAAAATAATTGAATTTGCAAACAAAGGATAAATGTCTAAGAAAACATTTGAATTTTTAACAAAGAAACCTAAAAAGCTGAATTTGCAAAAAAAAATCATTTTTAACTAATTAAGATGTATTTTTAATCAATTTCAAACACGAATTTGCATCTTCAAAAAGGAAATAATTCAAAACCAAACAGTTACATTTTCCAGAAAACAGTTGAACTTTTAAGCAAAAGAGGCGAATTTTTATTAAGAACGATGAATTTTTAACAAAATTATTAAGTGCATAACCAAATAGTTGAATTTTCAAAAAAATGAAACCTTTCTTAGAACGTTAGAAAGTTGAACTTTCAATTAAAGGAGACGAATTTTCAACAAAATAGTTGAATTTGCAAACAAAGAATAAATTTCTAAGAAAACAGTTGAATTTTTAACAAAGAAACCTGAAACGTTGTATTTGCAAAAAAAAAATCATTTTTCACTAATTAAGATGAATTGTTAACCAATTTCAACCACGTATTTGCATCTTCGAAAAGGAAATAATTTAAAACCAAATACTTAAATTTTCAAGAAAATAGTTGAACTTTTAAACAAAAGAGACAAATTTTTATTAAGAAAGATGAATTTTTAAGAAATTTATTAAGTCCTCAACCAAATAGTTGAATTTAAAAAAATGAAGCCTTTCTTAGAAGAGGACAGTTAAATTATCAATGAAAAAGTTCATTTCTAACCAAAAAATTAAATTTTTGCCAACGATAAAAGAGGAATTTTAAATCTAAAGTGATGAATTTTCCATCCAAACAAGCTAAGGTTCAATGATTACGTAAATTTTCAACAAAAAACGGTTTCCTTTTAACAAAATAGCTGAATTTTCAACAAAATAATTAATGTTTTCATTCGAATATTTGAACTTTTCACCAAAAAGAACGACCTTTCAGCCAAAAATAGTTAGATATTCTGATTGAGTTTTACTAATTTAGTTCGCATTTTAGCGAAAAAACGACAAAAGCGGTAGAACAGAAGTTTCTTAAAAACAGGAGAAAAAGTTTTTTCGCATTTAAGAGAAAAAACGACAAAAAGGCTAGAAGACAAGTTTCTTTAAAACAGAGAAAAAAGATTTTAAAAAATAACAAAAACGGGAAACGAAGAAAAGAGTGTAAAGAATGTAATTGAATTTGAAATTAATCGATTTCGAACGTTTTCAACTTGAAAATGTCTAACTCTTAGAACTGCACTTTGAAAAAAATTAAATCCTTGAATAGAAATCTACGAAATAAGAAATTGTTTAATTTTAAATAAATATTAATTTAAACTTTTCTATGTGTACAGCTTTAATAAGACATTATTCAATTTTTAATATTTTTAATTAAAATCGTACAATTTTTAGCTAGTTTTGAATTCCAGTCATAAAAGTATCATGGTGTTTTAAAAATCGGCATTTTTTTAAAAAGTCGAATAAAGTCGAAAGAGTCACACGATCCGAGCCTTGTTTTGTGAGAGAATAAATTTTGCATATTACAAACAGAAATTTGTCACTCTGAAAAATTTACTAGATTAAAAAATTAGATGAAATTAAAAAATTATGATCGTTATACAAACACTCGATTCTCGGACTTTACTTCAATTGTTAAAAATTAGAATATTATAATTGTCCTCTAAACAATAAATTTAATATATTTATTAAAATGGTAGTATTTCGTTAGGGATATCGCAAAAAAATTTCTATTTTGAAACATCTAATACAAGGAATTTGTGACATGAAATCCGGGAATCAAGCGTTTATAAGAAAATTTTAATAATTTTAGCAGCATTTCTTAACTGTAATACATTTTTCTTGAATACCGCAGACTTCCAGTAGGGATATTGGGATAAAACTTGTGTTGGTTTCCCTCTTACTTAAGTGTCAATTCATGAAATATAATCCGAGCACCGAGAATTTTGAGAAAAATTATAATATTTATTTTAAATGTAACTAAATTTTAAACAATATTGTTCGACTATGGATATTAGAATGAAATTTTGTTTTATGTATAACGGCATCAAATACAATACATTTGTGAATTATAATCCAAAAACTGAAGGAATAGGGTCAAATTAGAATTTAAAAAATTAATTTATATTTTTGTTCATAAACGTGAAAATTTCACTGAAATTCTAGAAAACAAAAATTTTACTTGTAAATATGATCATTTTACCCGAAAGACGGATTTTAAAAAAATTTTAATACATACCGAAATAACCTAAGTTAAAAAAAGAAACGTCTCAAGTCAACAGTCTTTTTTTAGAGACTGATTCAGCGAACCCAATTTGCCTTTCAGGCAGATCAGTAGATCTATACAAATTGCAGGATATTTATAAAGTCGAAAGCTCCGCTATTCAATAGATATCCTATTTCTCTGCAAACTAAATTATATTGGGAAATTTACACACGGCGTTAGCGAGTTTCAATTAACAAGATCGATTTTCTTGTTGAGTAATTAACGAATAGAACACACGTTAACATTTCTGACCGAGAGTTAATCGATACCATTAGTAGTGTTAGGATAGTCGATAAACACGACAAATTTGTATCCATTTTTAGGAAATTTATGAATATATTACGTCTATTCGTACCGAAAAATTAGAGGATTCAGAACAAGGGTTCATAAACGAAAATTTGCGTCTTTTGCAAAAAAGTTAACAAAGTCAAAAAAGTACGTTTTTCCGTAAAAAAAGCCTCACAAAAATTACTATTTGCATAATTTTATAGCATCCTTTAAAGAAATTATATTTTTAACCTTTTCATAAATAGAAAAGTAAAATAAAAGAACGCAGACAGCGGGAATCGAGCACACAATCTTCGCGTTACGATACCGAAGCGCTACTGCCTAAGCTTCCGGCGCCGCCGTTCAGAAGCATTTTTCATTAAACTATAAATGCTTGCGATGAATGTTTCGAAGTCAATTTTTTCGAAAAATTGCATATTATTGCATGGGAAAATTAATACTTCGTTTCCATTACGAGGAGGCTTTGACGTTGACATTGAAGGTTTTTTCAAGGTCAACTTGTTTTATGCAAAATTGAAACCACTTTCCTTGAATTTTATAATCAAAAGAGCCGGAAATTTTACTCTCAAAAATGTACTCACGTCATAAGTCAGGTGGGACCTTGATGCTCAATCCAAGGTTATTTAAACTTAAACAAGGTTTGGAAACCTTTGAGAAGCACAGCTTCCGGAAATATTTCATAACAACCTGTATTATTTATTTTAGCAAGCTGCATTTACATGTGACCTTAGACATGCCCTTGTTCATGTTCTACAATGTCATTTTAAGGTCAACTTTAATAAACATAGAAACCCGCTCACTTGACACTGGCAATCGAAAGAACAAGAACTTTTGCATTCAAAAATGTACTCAGGTCATAAATGGGTGTGACCTTGATAGTCACTCAAAGGTTATTTAAACTTAAACAAGATTCAGAAGCATCTGAGAAGCGCAGCTTCCAGAAATAATACATAACGACCTTTTTTATTTATTTTACCAAGCTGCATTTACATGTGACTTTAGGCATGATCTTGCTCATGTTACTACAGTGTCATTTCAAGGTCAGCAAAAAAAATAAACCCCCTTACTTGACTTCGGCAAACCAAAGAACAAGAAATTTTACATTAAACAATGTACTTAGGTCATTGGTCAGGTGTGACCTTGATGTTCACTTAAAGTTTATTTAAAGTTAAACAAGGTTTGGAAACATCTGAGAAGCGCAGCTTTCGGAAATAATTCATAACGACCTTTCTTATTTATTTTAATAGGATACATTTACATATGACCTTAGACATGACCTTGCCCATTTCCTTTAATGCAATTTCAAGGTTAACTTTCTGTTTTGAACTTGATGGTCACTCAAAGGTTATTTAAACTTAAACGCAGTTTGGAAGGTCATTCAGAATTATTTCCTGAATCGGCGCTTCTTAGATATTTTTAAACCTTGTTATACTTTAAATAACCTTTAAGTGACCATCCAAGTCACACCTGACCTATGACTTCAGTAAATTTTTGAACGTAATATTTCCCGCTCTTTCGACTGCCGACATCAAGGAAGGGTGCTTCTATTAAAAAAAAACGAGTTGACCTTGAAATAACCTTGAAGATCCTCATCAAGGTGAAAACCAAGGTCAACATTGAATTGCTAGTTGAAAGGTACTCCAAGAATGAACTTAATGTTTTTGTAAAATATTTTACCTGAGAAAATATTCAGTTATCCCGGAACTATTTGGACACCCTGTATAATAATAAATATTTTCAGCTTTTAAATTCACTTGAATCTAAAACACGAAAATCCATTCACCAGTTCTTAAATAAACAATGCATACTGGAACAATTTTTTTTCGAAAGGACGCTGAGAATTCTCCCGAAAAATTCGCAACAAATAAATATTTGGTCTATTTGATTAGGCCTTTTAATATTATCTTCAATTTTTATATCTCAATGTTCCGACACATTTAGGATACTAAAGTAAAAAAAATTAAGAAATTAGCATGCTGAAAACGAAATATAAATGTATGAAATATAAGTTAACGTGACCGAAAAAAGGACGCAGTTCGCAACTTCGCACCCCTTTCTTCTCGATCGAGTTTGAAGCGTACAAATAATGGTGGTTGTGGTCATGGGCGGCAATGCACTTCAAACGCTTGTGTTGGATTATAACGATGCAGTAACCCAATTTTTTCCGATACTGAATGAACTTAAGCGTGAAAAGGATTCGAAATTTGCATGAAAAAAAGAAACTGAAAAAAGTGTCCAACTTGGAACTTTTTGATATTGAAAATGCTGCTACCCCCTTAAAAGTTTTATAGGGCGTCAAAGTTTTATGACTTTTCCTATTTTTTATGACTTTTCCTACCATTAAATTGCTTAAAACTCTGAAAATGTCGCTAGAGTCAATTTGGACCCTCCTAGTGTTAATAATTGATCCAGTTTTCAATTGAATGGTGTGTCCGCTATTCACAACAGTACAAATTTAGAGTATTTATTTTATATTAAAATTAATAAAAAAAACACACATTTTTAATCCCTTAAACTTTTTAGTCACAGTGACAAAAAATTAATTAATTGTAACAGATTTTTCTAAGACTGGTGAGTTAAGCTTTATTTGGTTACCGTTAAAAAGAACCGCATTAAGAAGTTCCTTATTTTTAGTCAAATTCTTAAATATATTTGAGATGACCACTAAAAATGTAAGAAAAAAGTACAGTTCATTTCCCGGTTTTTCTAGTAGCTTGTTAAAATATTTTTGACTGATTTCAATTAAAATTTTCATCTTTAAGAATTCAAATACAAACATAAAATATAGTAGACATTTTTTTTAAATACATTTACTTCAAACCTCGTCAATTAGTAAGATTATTAGGGCTTCTATTTTAAAGCTTTGTTCTGAAAATTAATTCAACACAACAAATTGGTTTTAAAAATTTCGTTTTATAAAGAATATATTTTTCAAACAATTAGACAGCGTTGTTCGTCTGAATATATTAACACAGATTGTATAATAATAATAATAATAATAAAAGACCTACAACATCATCGCAGGATGTCCACTTGGTTTAGTCCGTGGCTATGATATATAACCGGGTTCACCTGAGTCAAAGTTTTGAATAAAAAAGAATAAAAGAAACAAATTAAGTCAATTTGAGCGACCTTGGGCGACCTATAAATAAATCGTTCTAGATTTTTACAACGGGTATAACAATAATAATATAATAATAATAATGTGACCAAAAATAAACGTGTTGGGTCTAAATATGAAATATTACATTTATATGCCATTTTTTTATATTGCTGCCCTACGTATTTATTTTTAGTCACATTGTTAAATTAGTACATTTTAACAAGAACTACTTATGAAAAATAATTATCGATTTTTTTAACCCAGATTTGATAAAATTTGGTATTGTCCTCAGAAGTACGTATACGCACATAAAGTTTTAAATTAATTGGATATTGTTTCAAAATTGAAATGCAAGATTCACACTAAAAACAAAGTGTGAATCTAATACTATATTCAGGGCACCATATACCTGCAATCAAAATTACACTTGGTAGTGTGAATGGTAACACTTCACAAGTTATCACTTCCCTCACACTTGGGGTAAAAGACGTCACCTACTGTCAATTATTTGTACAGTTTTGGGGAAAAAAACAATCGACGAGTTTCGTACCCCAACTACGAGCGAGATAGAACACCATTTTGCAATTACCTCCAACAAAATTGATCCCAGAGTTTTTAGTGTGTTCAGCGCTGCAGTTTACACACATAGATACCCATATATGTGAATTCAAATATAAGCTCGGACAAATATTTTCGATTCCACGCCACAATGGGATGGGAGAACCGGCTGTTTGTCAAAAATTTGAAAAACTCATTAAAATATATTAAATATATTAAAACATATTCTTTTTGACAGCACATTTTTCATATTTTTTAACAAAAAACTGCATGCGTGATACTAAATATTTTAATTTACATACTTCCTACTTACCACAAGAATCGAAGTTGGGATGTACGCAAAAGTCTTCACGCAAACTGAGTTAGAAATGTGAACATATTAGAAGCTTTCGAGTCCTGAAAATTGCTCGAAACATTCCAAAATAGCTTTATATTACGTGTTTGAACTTTATTTAACCATTTCTTCATAGTTCGATTTTTTGATGATACGGAATAGGAATTTATTTGCTCTAAATATCAATTTCTTTTAACGTAATAATAATGCCTTATTTTTTCAGGAAAGTTACTCTATATAGTTTAGTTCACAGCTGCGATATTGGTTATAGAATGTTTATTTTGAACGTGCTTCATGTAAAACTAAAATTTTAATATCGATCACATTTTTGCACAACATTTTTAAACTGTTCTAACTGAAAAAAGAGAAACATTAATCTGGTTGATCGTGACTAATTCCTCTTCATAAGATAAATTCACTTGAAAGATGAGAAATAGACCAAATTCGACGGCGTAAATTTTGTAGAAAAAAATAGCACAAAATTGAATAAGTAATGAAAGTTGGTCACATGTTTTCTATGGTCACGTATTGTAGAAGATAGCAAATATATCAGATTTGTACACTAAGAGACTTTTGGTTAGAATAAAACATAAAAATTAATGAGAATTTGGTACAATATCGTTTCAAAATAGGGAAAATAGGGTTTGTGAATCATAAAGCTCTTATAAAACTTGTCAGAATTTAAAATTCACTATATCAAAATTGACAAGCGAAGTTAAAACGATAGTAATACATTTTATTCGAAAGAGCGAAAACATCTTTTGAAGTTGCCATGCAAAGCATATGAGAATCTCAAAAGACTATAGGAAAAATAACTCACTCCACCAAAAGACTCAGTTTTTAGAGGGAGGAACTAAATACAGAAATTAAATACAATTAAATACGGACACACATGTTGTGAAACATAACCTTTCGGCTCGATCGGAAAATGGCGAAAATGATCGAGGAGCATTCTCGAACGAAACTATATGAAAAATCAAGAATAATGATTTTATAGTTTGCTATGCGTTTCAGGTTTCTGTCAACTTCATATTGACAATATCAATTTCTAAAATACGTTTTCGAGATTATGATATTCCCTATTTTTCTTATTCAAATCTTGGACCCCGCCCAATGGTATTAATTTTACTTTTAGATTGACATAATATTAAGAGTTTACTAGAATCATTTATAATGTTTGCGTCAGCGTAAAATCAATGACAGTTTCGCTTTTCTAACTTCCAAAGCAGTACTGTAATATGCATGCACCCTATGAATCTTTTGGAATCAGCGCCATCGAAAACCCATAGATACTTTG
The DNA here is from genome assembly GCA_010014905.2 of Druon quercuslanigerum. Classification (NCBI taxonomy): domain Eukaryota; kingdom Metazoa; phylum Arthropoda; class Insecta; order Hymenoptera; family Cynipidae; genus Druon; species Druon quercuslanigerum. The sequence goes on from JAAAKG020137165.1 coordinate 10,889, forward strand.
GAGTAAATCTAATATTTTTTTAAATACAAGTCCGCCATAGTAGATCAACCATATTCCTTCTTGAAATTATCACTTTAGATTTGTAATCGTCGACCCAAAAAAACTATATACATAGGTGTAATTAAAGTCAATTTTATTACCTTTTAATGAGTTTTTCAATATCACACGAAATAACTTATAATAGATCAAGCTACAAGTTTTGGAAAAAAATGGACTATAGAACGTTCATGCACTAATTAATCCTTAAATTACAAAATAAAAACAATTTAAGAGATTTTTACATTCTCATCATTTATGATTGACAAAGTATTAGAATTGTCCGAAATTTAATACCACAGTTTCTCAACGGATCTCCATGTTTTGAGACCCTATCAATCCGAAAATAAAGACTTTGCGATGGCATTTGTCTGTCTGTTGTTCCGGCCGTTTGTCTGTAAACACGATGACTCTCGAAAAAATTAAATGATCAAATCGATATTTGGCACGCTTTTTTTAAGTCCTACAAGAAATAACGCGTTCAGTAACCAGCCATTTTGGATAAAAATTAAAAAAGTTAGATCATTTTCAAAATTTTTGGGACCATTTCTTATAGATTTATAATATTAATGTGCGGCTATTCGTAGTAACTAGAAAACCAAACAGTTTATTTCAATGACTTTTTTCACCAACAAAAAATGCTCAGACTTAAAGCATTTATGAGATTTGAAAAATCAATCGGAAATTCAAATTTTGATTGCACAAAAAATAATTAAAAATCAAAAATTCCATTTGGTACTCAAGCTATGCAAGATACAGAAAAAGAAGAATAAACAGAAATTGTGATGCGTAATACGCATAGTTTTTGTTCTATTCGTAAAAAAATTATAATAAAAAAAACATTTCTGGAAAAACGACGCAAGTTACGATAAAAACGATTCAGCAAAAATTGTTTATCCTGAGAGGAGCTATTAATTTTTTATGAATCATTTTTTGATAAGACGCGTAGTTTTGGTTTGAGTCATAAAATGACATTAAATAAAATAAAAAATTTGTGGAAAACGACAAAAATGACGCAAATAAATTCATAGAAAAAAAGTTTTTCACCCATAAATATATAAAAATTTGTAATAATTTATCACGTTCTCATCATTCATGATTTAGAAGGTATTAGAATTGACTCGTCATTTTGCTTTTATTTATCGTAAGTAATATGCAGAAAATCGAAAATTCCAGCATTACGCCAAAAGACGCGAGATACAAAAAAAAATTTAAAGATTAAATAAAGATTAAATAAAGATTGTGATTTATAAATAAAAAATAATATGAGCACAAAAATCATATTAGATGTGAAGTGTAGTTTATATGTCTTACGGTCATCACAGATAAATAAAAATGATTTGAATGCGAATGTTCATCATTCATGAAACATTTTTATTTTAATATCCAATTTAACATCTCACGTACGTTTCGATACAATGCGTATCTTTATCAAAGATATATAAATAATATATTTTGAGCTTATTATAATTAAAAAATAGTAATACAGTTCAGGAATAAAGACTAAAAACAACAAATACCTGTGATTGATTGGTTTCAGAAGTCACATAATAATGGAGTAGACATCCTGTGCCATTTAGTTAATTGTTTTTTTCGTTTGCATATATAATTGTCGAATGTATAAAATTTTGTAAATGAATGTATAAAAATTGTTATGTTTCAAAAATGAAACGTAAACTCAATTAAAAGCTACATATTTAGATTAAAGTGGAAACAGTTTGGAGGACCAACAGAGAATGACAAACAGTAAATATATAAAGTTCAGTGTGTAATGAACGTCTGAGATTGTGACGTATTTTCAATGAAAATGACTGATGATGAGGCGCGAAATTTAAAATGAAAAAATGAAGAACAAATTAAATTTTTCTTTCCTTTTCTTTTGTTTGAATACTGTGTGGCTAATAAGAATTGTTTTAAAATACTTTGATAAATTTTGTTGATGTTTAGCGTCTCTGATTGTAAATTGAAAGAGATATTACGGAATTTGTTTATATATATATATATATATATATATATATATAGATTCTATAATGCGCCATGATTGCTGTGATAAGCC
>JAAAKG020137166.1:0-12979 GCA_010014905.2 Druon quercuslanigerum
GAGTGCAAGGCGGGAATCGAACCCGCAAGCCGACAGAGTAGGTCCAAAGCCTGCGCTTTAGCCCCCACGACCATCGTCCCACTTAGAGTTTAGTATCAGAGATATAACTGTCCAATGAATAATATTTATAGACACGCAAGAAATATAGCGCATGGAAGTACTGACGATTTGGCAACACTGTTTGTCTTGCCAATAAAGCCGCTTGTAAAATCCACGTGCGTAAGTAGCTAGCCATATCCACTAAACTGAGTGCAGTGTTGCGACGATCGTGGTTTGACTAGTATGCGATGTACACGTATATTATAGGTTTTTCTGTGTTCAGAAAGAGAGTGTACAAAACTACTCAAAATTTTTGAAGAAAGGTTAGGAAAAACGCAATAATGTTTTAGATTAGCCAAATTTGACGAATTTCGCGCACGTGAACTACCTTAATAACAATTGAGGCCCTGAGCCGCGAAACTCACCCAATGCTCGAGGTCGGACGAAATTATTGTCCAAACTGCTCGGGAGTCGGACATTTTATTTGACACAGGATAATAAGTATGAAGAACTGAAAAAATTTCTTCTCTTAATTTAATTAGTTTTTAGAAAATAAATCACCGTAAGTTAGGAAAATATGATCGCAATTGTTTGAAACATTGATTTTCACACGAAATATACCCTGGCGATGCCTACAAACTGAAGAGAAACTGTAGATTGCCCATTGTCTGATAATATTTATTTGTAAATTAAAACCGATCGATAACTGGCAAAAAGTATCGAGTTAAGGATGTACAATATATACAATAAATTTCAAAAGTCGCCAATCTTTAAAACGATTTATAAAATCAAACAAAACAAATTTATTATTCATTTCCGAAAATCTTTCCGGGAGCTTCTAAATATACATTAGAAAAAATAATTCAGGTTGAAATTGTTTATTTAACAGCAGTTATATAGAGTTTTATTTTTTGCTTTCTCTTTAGGGAAAAGTTACAATATTATTTTTTCCTAATGATCAAGATCTCATTTTGCTCTTCGAAGGATTCTCTGCAATTCTATTTGGGTGATGTTAATTACCATTTAAACTGTAATTGTTTATAACAATAATAACTGTATGATTTCTCAATTCATTTGAAAATATAAAATCAACCCAAATAGGAATTTAGAGAATCCTTCGAAAAATAAAATGAGACCTGGATCATTAGGATTAAATAAAAATTTTAACTATTTCCTAGGGAGGAAGAAGAAACTAAACCTTTAAGTAACTACTGTTAAATAAACACTTTTAACCTCAATTATTTTTTTTTGACGTGTGTTTAGAACACATTTTAGCGAATCGTGGATGGGATGCAGGTTGTAAAAGAAAAAGAAGAAGTTCAAAAAGGATTAAAGAAAGTAGAGAAAAGAAAAAAGTAAGTAAGGTTTGAGAAAGAGGCGGAAAAGGATAGGACGGAAGAGTACTAAATGGAGAAAGAAAATGAAGAAAGAGAATAAATTAAGATGTTAAAATGGTAGATTAGAAAAAATATTTTTTGGATTTGCTAGGAGGAGTAGAGGTAAAAGTCAGGAAGGGAGAAAAATATGAAGGGACGGAACTAGAGGAATGAGTATGGATAATGTGTAATCGAGTATGGGGAGGAGACGGCTCGTCAGAGTCATCGAAAGAAGAAGCAGTGATACCAATAGTGAAGGAAGGCAAACGAGAAGAGGCTAAAGATTATAGGCATTTAAGGCTGATGTAAAAACTTCATAAAGTAGAAAAGACAAAGATAATGAGGTTTAGAAAAGGAGGGGGACGACAGAAGGAATAGTGGGGGATATGGACGGGATAAAAATTAGAAGTAAATGAGTTTAAATATTTAGGATATGTATTGCAAACGAATTGAGATCATAGAGTTTATATTAGAGAAAGGTCAAAGAAAGCAGCAAGGGTAATGAAACAGATATGGGGAATAGGAAAAAGAAGGTTAGCAAAAATTGAAAAAGAAGGATGTGGATATTAGGTTATGAAGCGGAGATATGGGGATGGCAAGAAAGGAAAGAGATGGAGAGTATACAAGACATGTATATAAGGGAGACGTTTGGGGTGGGGGGGGGGGGGAGCTGAAGGACAACTGGATATATGGTCAGCGAAGAAGCGCAAAGGGATAATTTAAGTACTAGAGCGGGAAAGAGGGTGTGGAAATTTGAGACGAAGCTGTGGGAGGGAAAGGGAGGGGAGTTAGCGAGAAACAAATGTATAAGATGATGAAAAAGGAAATAGTACGCAAGTATTTAGAAAAGAGATGGGGAGAGAAAAGGTGGAACAGCATAGCAAGATTTAGATTGGGAAACTATGTAAGGGAGGGGCTGTATCGGGAAAAAGAAGAGAAAAGAAAGTGTAGAATATAAGAAGGGGAGTAGGAAACATGGGAGCATGTACAGGAAGGATGTATGAAAGAATTGGAAGATAAAGGAAGCCGGCAAAAGCATGTGGTTAATATTTTAGGGGAGTATGGATTAGGAGAAAAATGAGCAAAGGAGTTGGAGCGTGCTACAGGTGCTAGTAAGAAAAAATTAAAGAATGCATGTGAAAAAATGGCAAATTTGAGGTACAAAAAAGAGAGAGAGAAAAAGGTGGCTTATATTAGAAGCGTAAAGATTATAAGTAATGATTACGTAATAGCATAAGTATACTAAAATGCGCTCGCGTTCTGATTTTGTCTCTCTCTTTCTCGCTTACTCCCTCGCTTTCGTTCGCTTGCTCACTCGTGTGCTAACAAGTTCTAATTGACGCTATCACATGAAATAAAGATAAGAAACTAGATATAAGACTTTATGTAAATAGTTGAAAATAATTGTAAATAGTAAGGATAAGTAACATAATGCCTTCTACATTCTGCGACAGCGCAATTTAGGATGTGTTAGAGAACGAGTGAGCGACAGAATCGAAAGCTACTGTACAAGCAAGAGAGAGAGAGAGAGTGGGGGAACGAGAGCTCAACCGCATCTTAGTCTACTTCTGCTATTACATAACCATTACTTACCATCTTTACGCTTCTAATCTAAGCGACCTCCGTTTCCTTTTTCTCTCACTTCTCTTGCACATCCATTTTGCTAATTTTTTTCACATGCATTCTTTCATTCTTTCTCATTCGCACCTCTAGCAAACTCCAACTCCTTCATCCACTCTTCCCCTAATTCATCTTTTCCTAAAATCCTTACCACATTCTCATACCAGCTCCTTTCTGTCCTCCTTTTCCCAATGCAACCCCTCCCTTATCTCGTTGCCCAATCTAAATTTTGCTCATCTCGTCCACCTTCTCTCTCCGCATACTTTTTCTAAAGACTTTGGTTCCTCTTCCTTTTTTATAGTCTTATGCCCTTTATCATATTTTGGTTCCTTAATCATCCCCATCTTTCTATTAATTGTCTTTCCCTTTCTTTTCTTCCAATAGTTCATAATTTACTCTTGTCCTGTCTTCTACGTCTCTAGCATTAAAGAACTCTCTCCTTTATTTTCCCAATCTTCTTATTTCTATCGCGCTCAAGAAAAAAGAGAAATATACTGAACCTGTAGCTCGTAATTAGAACTTAAAAATGTAAACAAAAATATTTATTGGAATAAACGTTTTATTCTCTAAGCAAATGAAATGTTAATTCAGAGCGTTGATTTGTATTTTTATTGAGAAACACTTCAACTGCTGAATTTATAAAAGTTTAAAGTTTAACTTTCGCAATTAAGTATTGTTTAATTTTAAGTTGTTAAATTTGAAAGTGTTAACAACTTGAATTTTATACATGAGAATTATTGAGCATTTACATAAAATATTTTATACCCAAACATTTTTGAAGCTTCAACTTAAAAAGTTTGAAATTGAAAATAGTTCAAATTTTAGAGCTTTAATCTTGAGCTCTCTTTTAAATAATTCAAATGAAATGAATTTTTTGTTTCAGTGGTCGTAAAACAGTTTTATGAATACGGAAAAACTCATAAATATAAAACAATTAGCAAAAAGTTAACATAAATCATTCAAAATAAAAAATCCTCTGAAGTTTTCCCGTGAATCCTAAGAAAATACAACTTATTACCTTGCAGCCGGTCAAAATTTTTAAAAGGTTTATGCATTTTATATTAAGCGAATTTTTTAGAAATCTTCATTTATTTTAACATTTAGTTCTACATTTATTTTCGTATTTTTGTTTGTTTTTAAATTGTTCTCAAATTCCAATCAATTATACGCTACAACTGCAAAGATCTTAAAATTTCTCTCAGAAATTTAGGCAATATGGTTTTTTTCGAAAAACTCGAGTCGAAAACAATATTTTATTTCAGTTTTTATTTTTTCCAACGAATTAATGGTAAACATATTTTAGAGAATCTTCATTTGAAGTAACTTTCTTGAACAAACTTGGAAAGATTTGGCGATTTGTACCTACTGGACAATCTCTTATTTCATCCGGAGTCATATTTTCAACTGCGCCGCTTATCATATTTATTTTTATTCGTGAGTTTTTTGGATCTGTCCTACACATTCCACGAAAATTTCCACTATCCTCCAATATTGAGAAAACGTCACCATTGGATGCTGATACTACAATATATTCTCGGTCTTGCCCAGGCACATAGTTACGATGATATGTTCGAATTCGAATTGGTTTGTCAGCAGGAAAAACGTATCTGCGAAATTCAAATCGCTGGTTCCGATTTGTGCGTGGAATAAGCCGCACATACCCAAGTTCTTTTATTGTATATCCAAGTACTTTATCAGAAGGAGGCCTACCAGGTGGTGAATAGGACCTGGCACGAATAACATACTCTTCAGGTGTGGAAGACTGGACGGGTGATTGTTGTCTGGAAGAAGAAGAAGAACCAGGATGACGTTCACCACGATGATTCAATTGGACCTGTAGCGAATCGTAACTTGAAAAACTTTTAATAAAACTTTGTGGGAAGATTGGGTGATTTCTGCCTACTGGACAATCCCTCATTTCATCCGGGGTCAAGCTTTCAATTTCGCCGCTTATCATGTTTATTTTTGCTCTCGGATTGTGCTTTTGCCTTTTATAGATACCAAGAAGTACCCCGCTATTCTCTAATAACGCAAAAATGTCACCATTGGATGCTGATAATACAATATACTCTTGGGCTGGCAGAGGACTAAACTTTTTTACCTCTTTTTTCCAACAAATTGGTGTACCAGCTGCAGAAATGTAATTTCGGAATTCGAATCGAAGGTTCTGATTTGTGCGGGGAGTGAGCCGAATATGTCCAAGTTCGCTAAGTGAATATCCAAGGATTTTAATAGAGGAAATGCTGCCAGTGGGAGACCTAAACCTAGCAGGGGTCTTCTCTGTAGAAATCCGCTCAAGCGAATGTTCTTTAACACGAGCAGAAGAAGAAATAGGACCAGGATTAAATCCGCTGTGAGGGTCTATGTTGAAGTGTGAACTGGACTCTGCAAAAAGAAATAGTAGATTTTTTTAAACATTAATTTATATACAATAACTTTGTCTAAGTTCGCTATTTTTTCCGTAAGCATATTCCTAAAGACTGAATCAAAACGGTGCTCCAAAAGCCGATTTAAATGAAGTGAAAATGTATAGTATGTATGTAAGAAAATATAGTTTTTATTCATTTGAGTCACCTTCAGAAGGTCAAGGTCAAACGTTGAAAAATTGCCAAGAAGCTGTTTTCTTCGAACTTTTGAGGGTTTATGGATGAAAAAATGTTTTGGGTGCTTGCCCCATAAATCGTAAGAAAGCCCAAAGAAAACAGTATCTGGCAGACTTTTCAACATTTAACCTTGACCTTCAGAAGATCACTCTAACAAATTAAAAACAATCTTTTCGGAAGTAAAATTTTGTCAAAAATTACTTGTACCTTCAAATGTCGTTGACAATTGACGTGCATCAATTAAAATAATATATCAAACATTAAAAGAGATTAATATAATACTACTATGTATTTCATACACTTTAAAAGCTTTTTAACCTTTAGGCATCTGTTATTTAGTTGTATTCACAAATGCGAGAATGAAAATAAAACTACAGCTTTCTGAAATCTTCATGCTTATGAAGGATGATTTATCGCATTTACTCTAAGTTTATTCCAATAAGCTACTAATTGCCTGTTCATAGATTCACGTGCTTGCTCTGACAAAATGTTCAGTCCATCTCTATCAAGAAAACAAAGAGGCTCCCTTAAATTTGTATCTAAGTCTTTTCCAACTTTCTTTACAGTGCAACAAATTGACACTACTTTGTCTATCGCTTTAGATGCGTTCACGTATTGCAGCAAGAGACTATCATTTTTCTTAACTGTATCTTCTCTAAATACATAAAAGTTGGCGAGAATATAAAAGTGTTCTTAAATTTATTTAAAAAAAAAAAAACTATTAAGTAATTGTGAATGTTGCTTCCTCAATTCATTTGTTATAAGATTTCACTATTTTGTTGTATATTCGATTGTTCTTATGTTTTTAGTCAAAATTTGACAGTTCCATTTTTAGTTAATAATTCATCTTTTTTACATGAAAATTAATTTCTTATGTTGAAAATGGTTCAGCTTAAAATTCGTATCCTAATTTGCAAATTAAACAATTTTGTTAAAAAGTTTGTTTCTTTCCTAAAAATGATCTTATTAGTTTAAAATGTACCTCTTCTAGGAGAATATTATTCTTCTTGTTTGGAAATTCATCTATTTTATTTGAAAATGCTTTTCATTCATTTACATATATTAAATAATATTTTCCTCTTTGCAATAAGTCTAATGATACTTAACCGTTTATTTTTCAGCCTGCTGGCCATAAAAATTAAAAAAAAAAGATATTTTACAGAATTCTCCTACAACTACCTTTTAAAACACGAAATTCATCCACACCTTATCTCTAAGCCACTGGCTTCTATAGCCTAGTGTTCCTCGCTTTGTCTCGCCTCTCCTCGCACACTTGACATTACTTTCTCCCTTTGCCTCATATTGCCAGCCTTTAAGTCTGGGACTAATACATATTACTTATATACTATTTAAAATATTTACAATTCACTTACACCTACTTATTGCTCTATTTACAATACTTCCTTCCCCATTCCTCTTCTCCCTTCCTTCGCTTCTTCTTCATCTTACCCACCACCCCCTGCACCCATGCTACTGCCCTTTGGCTCCACTTTTATGCAACAATATCGCCATGCTTATCCCACTCCTTTCCACCTCTTTACATTCTCGATTTAAGTTCCTGACTTACTTTCTCTCCTCTCTCACCCAAATATTGCAGTCTTTCTCTCCTCCCTTCAGTCTTCTCTCTTTCTCCATGCAATTCCTTTTAACCATCTCTCATACATTCCTTTCTTCGTCGTGCATCCTAAATGTACATTTAATATTTTTGTTTGTACCCACTTGGTTGCCCGGCTAGGGCTAACTCAAAATTTCGTGCCATCCCTCCGAAATTTAAATTTCTCAATTTTTCTTTTTGCATAAATTTGTACGCCGATTGTACTGTTTGTACACTCAATATTTTTTTTGTACCCTCTTGGTTGCACGGCTAGGTGCAATTTAATATTCGCGTAGGCTGTCTACTTTTGCTTTGCGATATTATAGTACATAATTGGTAAGAAGCGAACTAATTTAAATAAAAAGTGCCTAATTCGTGCGATGGCACTCTTTTCTCTACCATATACGATTAAAAGAGTGATCCATTTGCATTGCGACAGCTGTATCCTACCCCTTGTTTTAATCAATTAAGTAAGAAAGTAAATGTTTGCACCCAAAGATAGAGAGAGACAAACAGAAACTTAAAGAACATCAGATTCTTTCTTATCTTTTGCCCATTTTCTCTAATTTGGTCACGGCCTGCAGTTGGATATTTTGCATTAGGTTTTCCTATTTTCCGGTCATTAAGTTTTTTTTAAAATCTCCTAGAAGAAGTCAGGAAATATGAATATCGTTTCAGTCAGTAAAAGAACATCAAGTTTCGAATTTTAAACAAGAAGTAACAATTCCATAGCAAGGAAAACTATTAGTTTAGTGGCGCCTGCGCGGTCCATTTGAAGCAGATATGTCCATTAGGCATTTTTACGTGAACCACCAGCTAACTTCACTCCGTATAATAATTTCTATCATTTTACTGTTTCATTAAATATTTCTTAAAAAATGAAACTACACAATTTTTCAAATACACTTAACAAAAAAAATTAGGTGTCACGCAGAAATGAGCAGGATAGGCCAAAAATTGACCGAATCTCATGCATTTGTTGCATTGTTTTCTGATCAGCACTCAACGAACTGAAGTTTTCTGATTTTAAAGTAGAAATTAGGATCTGCTGCGTTCGAATGCGTTATCTATTTTTTCAAAGCGTCAAAAATGTGATCTTGCGAAACAAGTTGGAATTTTTAAGAAGAAATTTCATGCGTGCTCAAAAGCCATTCTTCGTTTTTCCGCGTTAAGCAAAGAAAAGAATTTTCTGCCAAAATTTGTTTAAATTTTCAACAGAATAGATAAAATTTCAACTCACGTTGTGTTCTCGGTACAAATTGATCACCTTGGGTAGTATGTTCTGCAGGAGTCCGAGGCATAGACGTGTGGTGTCCAGAATCCCCGGAATATGAAGATTTCGCAGGATGCCACTCATTTAATGGGGTAGGTATATTCTCTGCAAGTATTAACACAATTATTATTAAACTTTTTTGAGAATCCTCTTATTACTTTATCCACAAGCGTTTTACTATACATCCATGTAAATATAAATATGCATATCCATACATACATATATGTAAAATGACATAACATAACATACATAAACTAGCATGCTTGCCGCCCGGATTCTGCTCTATTCGTTTGGGGTGGTTCATTCGACGAAGAACGAGCTTAAGGCCCTTGGCATCGCCACATGTAAGATCATGCATATGCATTAGACCTTGTATATCAACTCATCTGGTCCACGAATATACATTTCACGCCGTCAAGGCGGATTTCTAAAATCCTAAGTGAAGAGAGCAAAGGTTGAAATATTCCGTCAAGAGCTACTTGACAAGAAAATGCACGAAAACTGTCACAGAAATAAACCTTGAAGACATACTATTTAAGTGTCGCACCAAGTCGGAAACTACGTGCCTCTACAGACATAATGCGGCCCAAAGAGTACTTTATTACCATCTTTGTCGCTCTCACGGTATTTGCTGCGATCCTGCCCTGCCGAACAAGAAGTGACAACTTTTCTGGAACCACAATGAACTTTTTCCGTGAATAAATTCTTGGCTCCGACCGACTACAACGTCACTGCTAATGAAAATACTCAGATGGAGAGGTATCAAGATCTGAAAAGGGAGCTGCACCGACTGTACCCAAAATATTCGGTTAAAGTAATTGTCCTTTTGATCGGTGCTCTCGAAAGGTGCGAAGCTATCACCGATTCGTAACCTTAAAGCCATAACATCCATTTTATCGTTCTATATGATCGCCCATATCGCAGTCTTGAGACGTGGTCATAAGTGTGATTTACCGAGGTTCTACTGGTAGCTGGTGTCATTTTTGGATGAAATTTACGCCCAGTGGTTCACAGTGATTAATAGTTAACCAAAACCTGGCCGGGGCGACTTAGGGAGGAAAGCGGGCTATAAGACGGCTGCCACACACCTGCCTTTACCACAACAACACCGCAGTAAACCGAGTTCGTGCTTCACCCCTTTTGGACCCACGAAAAACCCTCAAAGCTCGTTGGTTTTTTCTGAAGGCGCCAGATAGGATTAACCCTATCCGAGTCTCGATGGAGACGCCCGGGTGTCAGCTGGGAGGTTCACCAGCTTAATATTACGCACGAGTATGGAACAAGTGGGAGAAATGTAAAATCTACTTGATTTGCGTAGAAACACGGGGAACCATCCAAGAAAGATCCCTCGCGTTACACAAAATGGCGGTCAGAGACATCCGCGCTATGCTCTAACGCCAGGTAATGTCGCTAGAAATGTGGTAACGCCTGGCCAGCTAGAGGAAGACGATCGCCTCGAATTTATAATGTCGGATCCCGAAATAGAACATATACAGTTATGCTTCTGTCTGTATACTGTATAGAAAGAATACATTTACCACTTTTTAATTGCTTAGACAAATATAATTTGTTTAAATAATTAGTTTTCCAAAAATACTTTTTAATTTAATTATTTTAGTTATCGAATAAAACTGCTTGTTCAAATAAAGATGGTTTAATTAAATTTAAAAATAATATACCATTAAAATAAAAGTATCAAAATTATGTAAATATTCAAAAATCGTAGCATAGGATATTAACTTAAACAAAAAGTTGATATATCTGGCTAAATTTGAAATTTTTTAAAAATAGACAATAAATAATTATTTAATTAATTCCACAATGTTTTCAGAATTAAAGAAATGACAACCAATTATATTTCAATCAGAAAATATGTTTCTTTTTTTATATTTTTGGAGAATAAAGAATTTTTTAAATAATTTGCATTTGTTTAAAAAATTTAAAACTGTTTAAAAAATCAGGGTCCTTTTTCAAATTATCAACAAATTATTATGTGTAAACGGAAATTACTAAATAATTAAACCATAATACGGGAAAAAGTAGTTTTTTATTTTCTTGCCATATTTAGGGCGCTGCGGGTTTCTTGTCCTCTAGAGTAAAAAAATTTGCAATACGACGATCCGCAAACAGTCTAATGCACCGTGAGGGCACGGAGCGACCCAAGAAAGACCACCTTCTGCATTTTCCCCTTAAGTGTTTTAGCATATTGTTGACACGCAGGGATGCTTTGCAGGCTATTTACCAGCGAAAGATTGGCACCTCCAAAAGTGCTGATGATAAGGACGATTACTTTAACAGAATATTCCGGGTACAATCATCCCCACTCTGGCCTCGAGTGTGAAACAGAAACAATTGCCGAGAATATAAAGTTCTAGTATATGCAGCACTTCTCATTCTCGATAATTGACTCTATTTCCTTAGGATTGCTTAGCGAAACGCATGAGTATGTGTCCTAGATGCTCGGCGTGTGCCTGGCACGCCCTGCAGCTATCATCGGAAATGTCTTGGCTTAAAATGTGGCGACGGTATTTTAAGGTTAAAATAACACCGTTTTGACATGCCAAAATAAAACCGTTAGCGCCCGAATTCAATCTGACTGATTTAAGCAAAAGGAAAGTTAGCTTACACGACATTCACTGATAATCTTAATTTCTTATCGAGGAGCTGTTTCTGGAAGTTTTTCTTCTATGCTTTATTAATCCGGGCTTTCAGAAGCAAGTAATCGAGATAAATAAGATTTAAAGCACTTTGCTCACTCCTGATACTTAAGTTTTGTCCGAGTCTTTCAGCAGCCTTTCTTTGAGACGTTTGTATCTGCTTCGGAGAGTATCATTTATAGATTTCACATCCAGAATGCGGCCCTGTGATACGCTCAGGTATGTATAAGTCTAAGTACATGAGTGATCTTGAGCTTTCAATTTGCAGGTTTGCAGATTTGCAGGTTTGCTGAGATAGTAAAACTGGTTTTCCGAAGCTCCACCAGTCTCTCTATGCACTCCACGATTTGAGGATGAACATTTAAGCCTTTTAAAAGACAGATGATAATTCTATGGGAGGTCGAATCAAAAGCTTTCCGGTAATCAATCCAGGCCATCGATGGTAATCCAGGCTGCGTTGTTAATACATTTCTTTCCACACAGGTCCGATTGTCTAAGCAATCCTATCATTTAGGATAGCCGTAAAGATCTAATACACCTTTTTTAAGACAAGGAATTCTCCTGTAATTCTTAAGATCAGCTTAGTTGCCTATTATTGGCAGGAGTACTGAGTGCCTTTCCGCCAAGCACTCTGGAATTGGCACTTGTGACTTTAAATATGAGGTAAAAATACAAGCCAGATGCTGATGGATTGAAGGGAAATTCTTTCACTAGAACGTCATGATACCATCTGGCCTCGGAGCGGAATGGTTCTTCATAACTCTTAATACTTTTTTCACATCCCCGGTAGTGAGGGGTGGGCATTCTTTCTCAGGAGTTCTGCGGGCATCACACAGCTCCTTGAAGCCATTTATGTTCTCTGAGTCTTCGTCCCGTCTATGCTGTACTTCGTAAACTTCTCTCCAATATACTTCGACCTTCTTTGGTTTCGGCGGGTGGTCAACAGTAACTAGAGGGTCTTGGAAGGGTCGAGATGGGTCAGAGAGAGACTGTTGGTTTTCTCTGAACCACCTCTCTATATGCAGTCTAGTCTTTTCTTAGCACCAGGTAGTATTCATATTGTCTCAACAATTTGCTGCTTGACGGACAGTAGCCAAATGATTCGGATCCATCAGAATCAATCCAAACTTTCAAGCCAAATGAATCCGGTCAATCCAAATGAATCTGAGTTTATACGAATTTTTTCAAATTATTCGGATTCATTGCGATAGACCGCATTAATTTAAATCAAAAGTTTTCATTGATTCTGACTGACCGAAATCATTGGGAATTAAAGTGCAGATTAATTATTAATAATCCGGATCGACCGTACTTATTCGGATTAAAGGTTCGGATTGATTTTGAATAGCTTAGCTACCAGTGAGTGAAGATATACACATTATTAGTATCTAATACTAATTTAATAATAATAATAATGATAATAATAATAATAATAACCTTACCGAAGGTGTTCTCGCGTTGATGCCGCAATAGGGCTTGAGCTTTCCTCTCATGACTTTGACGGCTATGTTTGCGGTAGCATAGCTACTGACCGGGTTTTCCATGCCAGACAGGCAGAAAATGAAGAGGAAAGGGACTAAGTGGAGCACTAAAACCCATATGTATGGAAACAATTAAAAGTCTATATCGTCGTTGGTCGCTTCCCGAGGATCGTCGGGACACCCCTGAAGCCACCGCTGGGGGTGGCAGCATACGAGCCGGTGGTGGTGAGCTACGTGGTGGACAGGTAGATCTCATCGAGATACCTGAAAGGATTACTGTCCAGCCAGAACATCGGCAAGAAGAGGCAAGCAGCAGAACAACAGCTGCGCCTATGG